>LPNX010682054.1:235756-321673 GCA_001517045.1 Pseudotsuga menziesii | reverse complement strand
ATATTAAAGTAGGGAAAGTATGTAACCTTGGGATATGAAAGATTAAGTTGGGATTGGGTAGGATTGGATAGATAAAGCATAGGGTTGACTAAATTAAGAAACAACTAACTCGGCCAAGGGAGTAATGGAGATAAAAGGGGAAAAGAGGGTTTGGATCAAAGGGAGAGAGGAGGGTAGAAGAGATGTTGACATGGAAGGTGTAGGAGATGGAAGAGGAACCAAAACAATGGATGGAGCCAGAGGTGAAAGAATAGGGATAGAAATAGTGGGATAAAATGAGGAAGAAGAGAAGGTGCACAACTAGGTTTACCACCATGTAACCATGTAAAAATTTGACCCATACATGCATAGTTTCTTTTGTGGAATAGTGTGCACAACATAGGCTAAACATGACATGGTTTTGTAAGAAAAATATAATGTTTTAAAGGACCTCGGTGGTGTTCCTTTACACTTATAACTTCACCATTCATTTTATCTAGTCCTTAATGTTCCAATACTGAGTGGACCCATGCATTTCATATCCATCTTGGAGAATGATGAAATCCAACACTAATCTAGATGCTACTACAAAAGGGGAATGTCAAATTGAGCACTTCATCATATGGAAGCACAATTATGCTCATTTAGAAGAAAGATGACATATATGCAGTAATTATTGCACCCTAAAATAATCACTATAAAAATGGTTATCTAAGCGCACACATAAAAGGACTTATAGATTGTATGAAAGGTTCCATTAAGTCCTTGTTGAAAATTAGGACATCTATAAAACGACATTCAAATGAAAAGTAGAGTATTGATATGAGAAACAACCAAATCAAAATCTCAAGCATGTACACTTATTAAGTTTTTCTTAATCCCTTATCACATATGCCAAAAATTCTAGAAATGCTTGCACCATACTCCTAGCACCAATGTCTCAAAGAAATATCATGCCAAAGACCAAGTATTTTGCACAATTGGCTAAGAGTAGCAACAACAAGTTAAAACCCCATGTCAACTTTAGGAGCATCTAAAGAGTGCTAGAGCTTGCATCATGCAACCTACATATCTAAGAACACATAAACACAATCTACCATAGTACATCAAGATGGGACAATTACGTGGAAATGTCCAACACCAAGTTTGAAAGAAACCTTGCAAATGTTTCTAAAAGACCTTTTCTGTCCATGTTATTCTGGTTGAATACCAATAATTATAATCTCTCAAGAAACTGTCCAAAATTTTCTAATGTTTCTTTTCTACCCACGTGATTATGATAGGTGAATAGAAATCATTATATCATTTGGGACTACATGTACACAATGTTGAAGATAGGAGAAAACAAATTTAGACTAGCCTTTGGCGAGAAACACTTCCTTTTTGATTGAGTGATATTGAGGAATGAGAATTTGTAATGCAACAATTTTGTTATGGTCTGCACTAGTTTATAAAAATCTCTTTTTGTTCAATAATCAAAATTTTCAACATAGGCTATGAAATGGTACATATTTATACTTATATTTGTTTGTAAATGCTATGCAACCATCCAAATCACTAAAATAAGAATTATTTTAATATAATATTTAGGAAGAAAAATAACCCACTTGGTAGCATGTTCGACTTCAACATTAGGACAAGAATGCCTAATAGATGACGATGATGATCATGATGATTGCGATGTTACTGATGATGACGATGATGGTGATGACAATGATGATGATCATCATCATCATGATCATGATGACGATGGTCATGATGATGATCATGACGATGATGATCATGATGATGGCGACGATGATGATGTGGATGATGATGAAGATGATGATGACGATGATGAAGATGATGATGACGATGATGAAGATGGTGATGACGACAATGATGGTGATGATGATGATGGTGGTGATGATGATGATGATGAAGATGTTGATGAGGAAGAGGGTGATGACGACGACGACGACGATGATGATGATGATGATGACAATGATGATGATGATGATGATGATGATGATGATGATGATGGCAATGACGACGGCGATGATGATGATGATGATGATCACAACAATGAAGATGATGATGAATTCAATGATGATGACAATGGAGATGATGAAGATGATGAAGATGCTGATGAGGAAGAGAGTGATGACGATGCTGATGATGACGGTATTGATGATGATGATGATGGTGATGACAATGATGATGATAATGATCATGATCATGATGACGATGATGATAATGATGATGATCATGATGATCATAATGATTGTGATGATGGCGACGACAACGATGATGATGATGATGATGATGAAGATGATGATGATGATGATGATGATGATGATGAAGATGGTGATGACGACGATGATGATGATGGTGGTGATGATGATGATGGTGATGATTATGATGGTGATGACAATGATGATGGTGATGTTGATGATGACGATGATGATGACGATGATGATGAAGTTGTTGATGGGGAAGAGGGTGATGACAATGATGATGATGAAGATGATGACGATGATGATGATGATGAAGATGATGATGATGATGATGGTAATGATGACAACGATGATGATGATGAAGATGACGACGATGACGACGATGATGATGATGATAACGACGATGAAGATGATGATGATAATGAAGATGATGAAGATGTTGATGAAGAAGAGGGTGATGACGATGGTGATGTTTTCTAGGTGCAATCCCTGGCTCTATACTTGACGCTATGTTGAAATTTTTTCCTGCTAAAATTCATGGCGCAATTTTTGTCGCTAACCCTAGATTAATATATGGTGTTATGTTATTCAGGATGTTTTTTTGGAGGCTATTCTTTGCGTTATATGGGATGTTATTTTGGACACTAATTGGGACGTTAATTGGGATGATAATTGTGATGCTAATTGGGACGCTAATTAGGGCGTTAATTGGGATGCTAACTATCGTCCAAAATAGCGCCAACTTTTAAAAAGGTGCGATAATTGGGATGCTAATTGGGATGCTAATTGGGATGCTAATTGGGATTCTAATTGGGATGATAATTGGGATGCTAATTGGGACGTTAATTGGGAAGCTAATTAGCATCCAAAACAGCGTCAACTTTTAAAAAGGGATGTTAACTGGGATGCTAATTGCAATGTCAATTGGAACGCTAATTGGGATTCTAATGGGGATGCTAATTGGGACGTTAATTGAGATGATAATTAGCGTCCAAAATAGCGTCAACTTTTAACAAGGGACGCTAATCGAGATGTTGATTGGGATGCTGATTGTGACACTAATTGGGGTGCTAATAAGGACGCAAATTGGGATGTTAATTAGCGTCCAAAATAGAGCCAACTTTTAAAAAGAGGCACAAATAATGCCATTAAAAGTGCCATCCCATGGAAAAGCATCCACTTTGTCCAAAAAATGATGAAAAATACACTAAAAGTGATACTGGACGCTAAAAAGGAAGCTAAAAGAGACGCTAATCACAGGGTTTTGTTGTAGTGTGGTATGTGAGACTCTCTCTTAGTATACCTATTTGAAGCAAAAATATATATTATGGGGGATATGATGATGGTTATGTTGGCATAGATATGGTATGGTTCTTGTACATGGGTTTCTCTTATGATGGTCATGCCTCTCATGGATAAAGGTCCATCTTGTTGTCTTGAAAAGGTATGAAGTTTGTACATGTTCTTGTGCTTATCTCTTGGAATACTTGATGGTGATATTAGCATATATGTTGGTGCACAATTTATGATGATATTTGCATAGATCATGGTGATTATTGTGAAAAACCTCCTTTAATAAAAAAATGAAAATGCACAATATAACAGAAATAGCATAGCAAAGAAGGAATTTTATTGATCGCAAGGAACTTCGAGGGGGAAAGCTCAATACAAAATAACTTGTGGATGCCTTCATTGGACTCAACATGTACTTATATACTAAGTCTAATATAAACAACTTTTACTCTCCATGAATGTGTGATAATATAATATACTCACTGGACACTTACAAAGCATGCGTCCAACAAAAATATATTAATGAAATAAAGAGAAGGGTTGACGCATGTTACTAAAATCCCCTCCCTCTTAGAAAAGCTTTGTCCTCAAAGCTTTAGATGTGGAAATTGTTGTTGAATCTGAAGGAGTGGTTCCCATGTAGCATCTGGACATATTGTATGATGGTCTTGGCATAGATCACAGTGATTATTGTGAGAAACCTCCTGCAATAAATAATGGAAATGCATGATATAACAGAAATAACAAATCACATAAGGAATTTTATTGATTCTTGGCCACTTCAAAGGGGAAACCTTCTTTGAGCAATCTCAATACAATATAACTCGTGGATGCCTTCACTGGTTTCTACACGTACTTATATACTAAGTCTAATCTAAACAACTATTACTCCCCATAAATGTGGGATAATACAATATACTCATGGGACGACTTACAAGGCATATGTGTCCAACAAAAATGTACTAACGAAATAAATAGAAAGTTTGGCACTTGTTCCTAACATCCCCTCCCTCTTAGAAAAGTTTTGTCCTCAAAGCTTTAGATGTGGAAATTGTTGTCGAATCTGAAGAAGTGGTTCCCATGTAGCATCCTCTAGTTGCATGTCATGCCATTGAATTAATACCTCTGTGATGGATCGAGAGCAAGGCTGATGAGTGCAGTTATTGAGGATGGCCTTAGGCTCTAAAATGATGGATCCTTCATTATCTAGTTATGGTAAAATAGTTTGTGCTCTGATGTTGGTGTCAATCACTTTCTTAAGACAAGAGACATGAAATACTAGGTGAATGCGAGAAGAAGGAGAAAGTTCCAATTTATAAGCAACGAACCTAATCTTCTACAGAACCTTACATGGCCCATAGAACTTTGGAGACAACTTCTAAAGCCCTTTGATTTTCAAGCAATATTGCTTGTAAGGATGTAGATGAAGAAAAACCATATCACCAACTTGAAAAATGCACTCAGAATGGTGTTGATCGACCTATTGTTTCATGTGGATTCTTTCCATGTGAAGATTGTCCTGCAAAATATGAAGAATCCGATCTCGGTTTCAAAGAACCGTGTCAACTTCCTGAACTTGTGAACTGTTGGGGGTGTATGGAAGGAGCACTGGCGGTGCCTGACCATAGACTGCTTCATATGGATTCATTTTAGATGCAGTATGGTAGGAAGTATTATACCACCATTGAGCGAGAAGGAGCCACTTTTCCCATTGATGTTGTTGTTCGGAGGTGAAGCAACAAAGATAAGTTTCCAAAAATTTGTTGATGGCCTCCGTTTGAAAAATTGTTTGTAGGTGATATCCTGAACTCATTTTCAATTTGGTGCCAGTGAGGTGAAATAGTTCTGTCCAAAAATGACTTGTGAAAGTTGTGTCGCGGTTTGAGACAATGGAAGAAGGGATTCCATGAAGATGGAATATCTAGTCCATGAAAATTTGTGCGACTGAGGAGGTGGTATATGGATGGTTTAGAGCAAAAAAATGACTATATTTGGAGAGTCGATCAACCACAACCAATTTTACGGTCTTCCCTCTAGATTTAGGGATACCTTCAAAGAAATCCATCCATATATCTGTCCAAATCTTTGTAGGGATGGGAAAGGGTTCGAGTAATCCAGGAAGGAGTGTCATTTCACCCTTGTAGTGCTAGCAGGTATCACATTCGGCCACCATCTGTTGAATTTCCCATTTCATTCCCTTCCAAAAGAAGTTACATCGTGCCTGCTCATACCTTTTGAGGAACCCAGAGTGCCCTGCCAATGGAGAAGCATGGAGTTCATAGAAGACATCTTGTTGAAGATATGTGCTTTGGGGAAGCACCAGATGACCCTTGTATATCATAGAAGAACCATCCCAAGAATAATGCGATACAATAGAAGGGTTATTGGCCAACCATTAAATGATTTCAGATAATGAAGAGTCATTGAAATAACCTTTTTTAATAGATTGTAACCAATTTGGAATAGACATAGAAATAGATGAAAGAGAAATGTGTTCATAAAATGTGCAAGAAATAGCATCCACAACAAAATTGTCCTTACCCTTCTTGCAAGTGATGTTATAGTCATAACCCAAGAGTTTGCTAATCCATTTCTGTTGTGTTGGGGATCAGACTCGTTCTTCCAGGAAATATTTCAGACTCTGGCGATTAGTCTTGATGCAGAAATGATTTCCTAATAGGTATGGTAATCAATTTTGTACTGCATGCAAAATAGCAATCATTTCCTTCTCGTATTTAGAGGCAGCTAAATTCTTACCAGAAAGGGATTTGCTAGTGAATGCAATGGGATGTTCATATTGAAGGAGAACATCACCAATTTCAATGTCTCAGGCATCACTCTCAATAGTGAAGGGCTTGGAAAAATCTGGCATAGCTAGAACAGGTGTGGTACACTTAGTTTGTTTCAGTTTGTCAAATGCACACCCAGTTGCATGTGTCCATGTAAAAGCATCTTTTTTCAAGAGAGTTGTTAATGGAGTTGCGATATTCCCATAATCCTTGACAAACTTACGGTAGTATCTAGTTAGTCCCAAAAACCCACCAAGGCTCTTAAGTGTCTGAGGATGCAGCCAATTTTTCATGGCATCTATTTTGGTAGGATCTACGCGAACCCCTTGTGCCGAAACAATATGCTCGAGATACTCTACTTCCTCCTTTCCAAAAACACATTTAGACTGCTTGGCATGGAGATGATGATCACATAAAAGTTGTAGTAGAAGATCCAAATGTTGGAGATGCTTAGCACATGTTTTACTATAGATGAGGATATCATCAAAGAAGGCCAGAATGAAGTTCTACAAGTAGGGATGAACTATTTTATTCATCACTACCTGGAACGTGGAAGGAGAATTCGTGAGGCCAAAGGGCATGAACAAAAAATCATAGTGGCCATCATGTGTGTGGAAATCCATTCTAGGGATATCCTCATAAACCCAAATTTGGTGATACCCAGAATGAAGATCCAACTTGGAGAAAAAATAAGCACCATGAAGCTCATCAACAATAGGAGTTGGAAACTTATCCTTGATTTTGATGTGATTAAGTGTTCGAAATTCAATGCAAAGGCACCATGACCCATATTTTTTTGGGTAAGAAGAACTAGTGAATAAAAGGAACTGGTACTAGGGAGAATAATACCTTCCTTTAGTGATCGAGCATCTCAATCTCTGTCTTTTGGTGAAACGGGTAGCGATAGGGATGATGTTGGGAGGGACACTTCTAGGAAGGAATGGAATACGATGGTCCTCTGGTCTTGAAGGTGGAAATCCCACTGGTTCAACAAAGACACATGCATATTGATCCAAAATTTGTTGTAGATCCAAGGGAGTAGTGGACACCGACGAAGGTTGCATCTGAATGAAATGAAGCTGAGCGATGACACCATGTGAATTATTCTTAAGGATATTTTCCATGCGATGTGAACTGATGATGATAAGAGACCCTATTTATAAGCCCTTCAATGTGTATTTTTTCCCATTGACTGAAAATTGCATCCAAAGTTCAGCAAAATCCCATAAGATGGGTCCAAGTGTGCATAACCATTGAGCACCCAAAACCACATCAAATCTGTCTAAGGGAAAGTCAAACATGTCAGAGCACAAGTTATAATCTCTAATAGAGATTTGCACATTACGACACTTCCCTTTGCAAGGTAAGGTGCCCCCATTGGTAATCATGACTTCAAAGCTAGAGCAAGGATGGACAAAACAATCGGCATGTTTGGTGATCTGAGGATTAATGAAGTTATGAGTGCTACCAGAATAAATGAGTATTATAAGAGGGAGCTTCTTGAAGAAACCATTGACCCACATGGTTTGTGGGGTGCTAATTTCGGCTAATGCATGAAGAGATATCTCTGGATGATCGTCCTAAGTAGAAGGGTCAACAACAAGAAGCTGCTGAATATCATCCTCATCATCTACTGGATCCTGAGTATCGTCATAATTTTTAGGTGCAGGCGGAGAATCCACATCCAAGAGATAAATCTTTTGCTCAGCACATCAATTTCCCTAGGTGAATTTCTCATCACAATTATAACAAAGCCCTTTTTCTTTACATTCTCGCATCTCGGCTTTAGACAAATGCTTGATAGGAGTGGTTCGAGGAGCTAGCGTGATTGGAGGTCTTTGGGAACCATATTTATGAATGGAACAAAAGTAGATTTGTAGCGTTGTTGAGCTATGATCTTGTCCTCCATCAACTTAGCCAACCCTAGGGCTTCCATCATTGTGTTGGGACAGAACATTTTAACCTCAGATTGGATTGCATCCTTCAAACCACTGATAAAACAACACATGTAGAATGCATCAGACAATCCTTCTATGTGATTGGCCAAATTCTCAAATTCTGTCTGATACTCCCAAATAGTGTCAGTTTGACAAAGTTTAGTGAGTGCTCTTGTGAAGTCATCAAAAGCACTAGGGACAAATCGTTGCAAAAAGAGTTGGCAAAAATATGTCAAGTTTGGCTCTTCACGAGCCTTGATGTACCAACGAAACCATTGAAGGGCTTCATGTTCCAAATGAAAGGATGCAAGTGGGACTTTGTTGAAATCAAAAGTGTTATGCGGACTGAAATATTGTTCTTCCCTGTATATCCATCTAGTCGAATCATCACCATTAAAGTGAGGAAAATCAAGCTTTGACCCATGAAAATTGTTGGAATAAGAGAACCTAGTGTCTATAGAAGACTCGGGTTGTCGTCTATTGTCCATGGTTGAATGCTGAAGACGGAGGCCAAGAAATTTTTCATCCAGACCTTGGATTTTGGTTTTTAGGGCGGCAAGTTCGTCTCCCATTTGTTTGTTTGCTCCGACATGGGTGACAACCATAACCAAGAGTTTTCTTTTTTGGAAATGGGTAGAAAAACAAAAACATAAAGGTTTTTAGAAAAAAGAAAATCTAGAGTTGGAAACTCGGGCGGGTAATTGGGCTTTGACTAGGTTTTGGACACTTTCAAAGAGACAGGGAAGCAGGAAATGAGAATTTCAGAAGCAGGGTGAAAGAATAGGAAAAATTGCCAAAGAGGGACAAGGAAGAAGAATTAGGAAAGGAACAGTGTGGCAAAATTTGAAGGCGATTGTGTGAGAATAAAAAAAGTTATGGCGAATCATAAAAATAAACAAATGTGGAATTTTGAGCTTTGGGAAGTGGAATTTGAGATAGGGTCCTCAAGGAAGGAAATACGCAGAATGGAATTACAGGGGTTCCACTGAAATTTTAAAGGAAATAGAGCTAAAACAATGAACATATGGTGAAAAAACATATTTTTTTCCAATTCGGTTGAATTGATTTGTGGCGGCTCTGGATATATGCAATTTGTGCTTTATCAAATGGAATTAGATATGGACCCCATGTATGTTCAACTTCCTAAAGGTTCAGGGAATTCACTCGGCCACCAATGTTGTCTAACGACTTGCGTATTGGGGAAGTACCCCTCACTCCACAACTCAGGTAAAACTAATAATTGCTTTGCCACAAACGACAACTCTTGGTTTACCTCATAGGTGGGAACTAATCAACTAGGTAGGGGTCGTTTCCCTTTTCGCTTGGTAGGTCTTCTTAATGGCAAGTTACTTTGAGGTTCTCATGGTACTCCTCATAGTGAGTTTTAGGGCTATTCCTAAGTACTTCCCATAGTTAAGTGGATAGGGGTTATTCCATGATCCGAATGAACAATAAAGATGCAAAGAAGAAGCACTACTACAATAATCATAGCGCCAAGAAGCACTGCAAAAGAAAAAAACTAGCAGAAATTCCACCTAGCAAGCCCAAGAAAGTGTTGTGATACCATATGTGTGAAACCTCTTGTAATAAATAATGAAAATGCACGATATAACATAAATAGCAGAGCACAAAAGGAATTTTATTGATTGGATACCACTTCGAGGGGGAAACCTCCTTTGAGCAAGCTCAATACAAAATAACTCATGGATGCCTTCATTGGCCTCAACACGTACTTATATACTAAGTCTAATCTGAACAAATATTACCCGCCATGAATGTGGGATAATACAATATACTCACAAGACGACTTACAAAGCATATGCGTCCAACAAAAATATACTAACGAAATAAAGAGAAGGGTTGACACGGGTTCCTAACAATTATCTTGGCATACTCCATGGTTATGTTGTTGAATATGGATAATCTCTTTGAATGTTCAATGTTTTGGAAATGTCTATGATGTAAAAGTTGAGGATCCAAATGAAATCGATGGATGATTGCCTCTAGGTATATACTTGAGGCATGCATAAGTTGATATAGTGTGACAGATATTGAGACAATGTGACAATGATTGTGGCATTGTGACATTGGTAGTGACATTGTGGCTGAGGCAATGATTGTGGAATTTAGATAGATATATAGTGATTGGGGCATTGTGATAGAGATAGTGATTGTGAAATGTTGACAGAGGTAGTGATACAGTGATACAGGTTGAAAGAGACACTGATGTAGGAACAAGGACAATGATACAAGAACATGGCGAGTGATATAAGTACAGGGACAAAGATACAGGTACAAGTTGTCATAGACAATGATACAATGATCATTACAGATTGTTTCTTTATTGATATCAGGGCAGCTGGATGGGGCAAGGACAGGAGATTGTAGTCTCCTTTAGGTTGGCGCCTGAGAATTGTGAGTTGGTGCTCACTGATAATTAGAGTCCGCTCTAGAGGTTGGAGCATGTGACCTTAGAGGGTTGTAGCCTCCTTTCAGTTGGAGCTGATAAACTAGGGGGTTGGAGCCTCCTTCTAGTTGGTGTTGGTAAATTAGGGAGTAGGAGCTTCCTTCATGTTGGTGCCTGTGAATCAAGGAGTTGGTGCCTGTGAATCAAGGAGTCGGTGCCTCCTTCTAGTCGGTGCTAGAGAATCTTAGAAGTCAATGCTTCCTATGAATGTAATATTGACATGATATAAGAAAAAGCATTTTGTGGTTTTCTCCCATTTGGGTTTCCATGTTAAATCTCTTGTGCATTGTATGTGGTTTATGTAATGGTGAATGAAATTGTTAATGGTTAATGTTTACATGATATAACTAATGTTTGAAATGGTAAAAAGTGTTCAATATTGATTCACCCCCACTCTCAATACTTCTAATAGACCCTATCATTATTCAAAATGCATGTAGTGGGTGTTTATGTTAAGTGTTTTCCCCTGAGAAGATTGTGATGACCGTAGTGGATCACATATGCCTGATTGGGAATCTCTTTTTCAAGTGGAATTCTGATAATGAAGTACCGATGTTTTGGGACCTAATGTTAAAGTTGGGGGAAGTTTATGCTCCCATTCATACAACCTTTTCATGGTACCTTGCTTTTTTTGGGATCATTTATGAACAATTTTTTTTAGTTGAGCTCAATGCACACTCTGATCTTAGCTTCCGTGTAGCAAGGGTTTTATATTTAAGATGTAGTCTAATAGCTCCTACTTGCTCTCTCTCTAAGCAATGTTCTTCATGCACTCTTCCTCCTAAACATATTTAGACGAAGGTTGGTTATAAGTAAGGCTACAATCCTATTTTGTACAATGTGATCCATTTTAATATAACAGATTGTGCTTTTTTTGCATGGAAAAAAATGTACTATATATGTTGTACATATTCGATAATTAGTTATGCACTATTAATATATCCAAACATTTTTAGAAAAAGTAGACCATACACAATTTGGCTACTAATTTATCTTATAGTTACCCTTAAATGCATTCCTTAATAGTTACTCTTTGCATAGAAAGTAGATATTAATAATATAATATAGATGACTTATTTAAGTGGTTTTAGATAATCTAATTATAAAAATAGATATAATATGCATTGATTATGACCAGAAGGCACATTTCTATGGGCATGAAGGCATGAAGTGTCTTTTTGTACCCCCAAAAAAAGATATAAATATAAATAATAAAAATAAAAAATAATAAGAATGCAAGCATCAATGCAGCCCAGGTGGGAAGACGTGTATGTATGTCACATAAAAATAAAAAATAAGAATGCATGCATCAATGTGGTGTGCAACATGGTGAAAAAATAAGAATGCATGCATCAATGTGGTGTGCAGCATGGTGGAGCCTGTGTAGGGGGAAGTATCCATCTGTCCCATAAAAATATAAAAATATAAAAATAATAAAAACAAAAAATAATATAAAATATAAAAATAATAAAAACAAAAAACAAAATAAAATAAAAAATAAGATACATGCATCTCTATGTTATAGCATAGTGGTGAGAGGGATGTGTGTTGTAGTTTAGTGATGAAAAGTTTGTGGATTTGATCTCTCTCGATGCTTTTGGTTATATTTACAATTTATATTTTATATGATTTGATTCAAATTACAATTTATTATTTTATATAATTTGATTTATATACTTAATAGTTACTCTTTACGTAAGATGTAGGTATTAATAATAATTTAATATTTTAAAATTTAATTTTTACATTTTGTTTTCAAACCAAAAAATTGTAATTTGTTATTTATATTGAATCAAAGTTATATCATGTAGCGAGCTTAACTTCTAGTATGTGTTGGTTATATTTGTAATTTAATATTTTATATGATTTTATTTTATTTACAATTTAATATTTATATGATTTAATTTAATTTACAATCTAATTTGACATATGTAATTTAATATTTTATACAAATTTATTTTATAAATATATAATAATAATTTATAATTAATTATTTTTATTTTATTGAGAAATACCTTTTATATTTAAAATTTAAAGCCACAATCATATTTTTAA
The DNA here is from genome assembly GCA_001517045.1 of Pseudotsuga menziesii. Lineage (NCBI taxonomy): Eukaryota > Viridiplantae > Streptophyta > Pinopsida > Pinales > Pinaceae > Pseudotsuga > Pseudotsuga menziesii. The sequence continues at coordinate 308,937 of LPNX010682054.1, read as the reverse complement.
GATTTGTAATTTAATAGTTTATAAGACTCGACTATATAAATGAATAGAGAAAGCATTAAAAATGATATAGATATATTAACATGGTTTACATCTAGATATTTTATATAATTTGATTTTTTAAAGGAGATGTCTAAAAAGCCAATGATTTAGATTGGATGTTTTTTTGTTGCTAAAATATGATTTTTTTTTTTTTGTTGTAAAATCGAATTTAACAGTGTTTTAATTAATATTTTGATGATAGAAATGGATTTAACATCCTCAAAAACCTCTGGAGCACCCAAAATTCCAGAACTTGATAGTTGTCACATGGATTTTGAAAATTCTGACTAGCTTTTTTCAAAACCATGCTAGTAAAACCGACATTTTCCGACCCAAATCATCTAATTTTTAGACTTTGCGTTTCATAAATAAATAATCCAATATAAATTAAACAAATTACATCAATATAAGTTTTGATGGCTCCACAATGTTCATACATGGTGCTTCAATTTTTTTGGATATTAAATCTGTTGAAGCTAGTGGGTGATCAACGTGTTTCAAGTAGAATATCCACTCATCATCAGGATCCAGTAGAAGCTGCCATCTAAATATTGAAAAAGGATACTTAAATAGAAGAGCATAGAATGATGAGGGTTGGAAACCGCTTATCCATCATTTTTCTATCTAAAAATTACACTCCCATCCTCTGTTTTTATCATTATTATTCGAGGCTATTTGAATCTTCTTTACATGCTAATTTTCTTCATTTTAAATGTGATCAAACCTCTTTTTATCTTAAACTAATTTATGCTCCCTTCCTAATCCCCATTTCTCTAATTAAATCTTTTTAACTTGTATGTTTGTGTCTCTTTTATATATATATATATATAATTTATTTTTATTTCTATTAAAAATGATTTTATTGTTTGCTTTTATTTTTATTTATTTTCATTTCTAATCTTTTTTTTTTCTTTCAAATCTTTCCAATTTTCTCTTTTTATAATACAAAATAAATTTATTAATTAAAATCCCAATCAGCGCAACCCTCAAATTGCTCCATCATTTTACTTTGATTAATCTAAATCCTAAACCTTTTACCTTAATATTTTGATTCCAAATCCTAAAATTTTATCTCTTTATTCAAGCCTTTATTTAATGTTATTTTATTATTAAACATTTTCATTGTTTTTTTCTCTTTCTTCTCTATAACCCAAACTTTTGACCTTAAAGGTATTATAGTTTCTTTATTCCCTTAGTTAAGGGAATTAACTTTTTACTTTTTCATTTTTCGTGAATCCTAACACATTTCATAATACCTCGACCTAAATCCTTCTTTATTATTTTTAAATATACTAAATTAAATTTTTAATGGCTATATTTTTGCAACCCTCATTATTCTTTGCTCTTCTATTTAAGCATCCTTCTTCAATCTTTAGATGGGAGCTTCTAATGGATCCTGATGATGAGTGGAGGTTCCACTTGAAACAAATCGATCACTCACTAGCTTCAACACAGTGAATATCGAAAAAAAATGAAGCATCAAATTACATCAATTTAATTTATGTAAATTAAATTAAATATATTATTTGTTAAATAATAATTTAAACACATTAAATTACTTAATTCACGATTTAAATTGGTTAATTCATAATGTTGTAAGTATATCTTTAAAAATATCTTCTTTTTTTTAAGTGGTTTTCGATACAAAATGGACCAAGTTTATTTGGTATTTATACAAGGTGTTGTGTTTATAGTAATATGTTGGCCATATTTTTTTTCATGGGCACCTTGCCATTTTTACAAAGTAGTTTTATTTATCTTGATCATTTTAGTGGTTTCCATACACTTTATATTCATTGAGAAAATGAAATATACATACTCAAAATCAATGATAAAATCACAGTTTTCATATCTTTCAATTCTAACTATTTGGCGAACCAAAGAATAGCCTCAAGCCTATATCAAAACATAGAAAAATGACTAGACGACTTCTTCGATGAGGAGATACCAAATCTTCTTGCAGCTTCCCTTCTACTACTATCCTTCCACAACTATCCTTCCCTAACTATCCTTCTGCACTAGAACATAGAAACTGACAATTCCTCCCGCAACTGTCCTTCAACGAAGTCTAGTTCCAATAGGGTACCTATATCAAAACAGAGCAAAAATACCATATTGCTCCTTCGATTGAGGATATACCAAATCTTCTCGCAAGTGTCCTTCCACAATTGTCCTTTCACAACTACCCTTCCACATTAGAACAGAGAAACCAACAATTCCTCCCACAACTGTCCCTCGACGAATTCCAGTTCTAGAAGGGAACCTGCATGGATAGCTAAAGCCTTCTTTAATAACAAATATGCTTCCTGGTTCAATTCTTTGAATATGTGAGAAAAAGAGATCCATTCGAAGCATTTGACCTCTTCCTCAATTAGTTCTAAGATAAGATTTAAGCTTAGTATTTCTATGTTACTCCTCTGATTTTCCTAGTCAATTATAACTTTAGAGTCGCCCATCACTTGTAATTTCTTACAACCTTTTTGAACTGCACTTTTCAATAGCATCCATAAAGCACATAGTTAAGCCTTAGTGTTAGTTCCTCGGTCCACTACATATTTCATATGAAAAACATGGATAGACTTTAAGTGCAGAATGACACCAACACCTCCAATCAATGAAAGGCCCTCGCTGGTACCATCAAAATAACCCCACATAATTTCAAAATCTACACTCGACTTATCTAGAACCTGACAAATGAATGATTTGATATCTTTCTTATAATCTTTAATTGCCCTAATATTTTTTGAGTGGCTACCTCTAGTGGGACAACATTATTATGAAAGATTGATTGATTGCGGATCCACCAGATCCAATAAATCAATAAACAAGGCACAATTTTATATTCTTTCATCTTTATGTCTGAAAGTCACCCTTTTATGAAATCATCAAATGAAGTGGATGGCAAACAATTAGATGGATTAAAACTCTTCTTGCTCCCTCTCCATACCATCTTGACTAGCGAACACAAAACAAACATGTTAAACACTATTTTGTGTCCTAAGAGCATAAAAACATCTATTTAGTCCACACCAACCTCTCTATACTCTATTGTCCCATGACAACAATTCGTTTGCCATGGCTATCCATAATGTGATATTTTCTTTCAACTGATTGGGCATCTTCCAAACTTCTTTCCACCACCATCTTTTTTCCTTAGTGAAGTCTTCTTTTGATTTTTTCCATATACTCATCATTATCTCTTTGTATATATTTTCTTTAATATTGAATTTCTGTTCATCCATTCTATATGCACACCTTTGTACCTTTGGGGTAATTGTTAGTGAAAACCATTCACATCCATCCTCATGTAACAATCAATGTACATATAACATTAAACATTTATGACTTAATCATTGAGTATCATGACTTAGGAGTTGCAACTATGAAGGGTTGATGAAATGAATGTTGAATCTTAATCACCATTCACATGTATCCTCATTTAATATCTAATGTACAATGACTATTGGACATTCATGACTTAGGAATGCAACACATGGTTTGTTGAAAATGGCATCATTTTTTTAATTTAAATTATCATATTTGTTTATCTTTCATAATTAATAAGTTGTTCAATTTTTTGCATTTTTTGAATTGCATTTCCAAAAGGAACAATCTAATAAACTAACAAATTGTAATGTCCCTTTCCGAATGATCACTTTAGGCGGACAACGTATAATCCTATTTAATTCTTGTAGGCTATAATCAGTAAAAAAAAGGGAATTACTTAATTATTTAATGTCATTTGGGCAAAAAAACAACATTAAAAGTGACATTGAGTAATTAAATAAAAATGGACTTTATAAAAGTCACTTTTATTAATTGAATGTGAAAAAGGTAAAAAGGGCAGAAAAAGGTAAAAGGGGGGATAAAAGAGAAAATTGACCCATTCTCTTATTCATTCATGACTTGTTATTTTTGAAAGAGGAATTTGAAGAGCTCTTGTGGCTTTTGGCTCTTGGGATGGAAACCCTAAGAGAGATTGGGTTTGGTGGTGAAACTAATCCACCATGGTTGATCGAGAGGGGAAGATCACTTAGATATTTCATCGCACTTCATTATGGAAGAGGGAAATCACATCATTTTGCAGATTTGAGAGGGTTTGCAGAGTTTCCAACTCATTCGTGGAGGGCGTGCTTGTCTAGGTGGGGTGTTGAGTTTACCCTCATCTTCCTTTTGGTATTTTTATTCCATACACTTGAGAAAGGAGGGTGACTTACCTTATTGGTTGAGTTATTCATTGAAGAGGAAAGGACTACCATTATTTTAGTTTGTGGGCACTTGGAGGAAGGGCACACTTGGATTTTGAGGGGGTGTTTTCACTGTTGGAGGTAGTGGGACCCAAAAACACATTTCTTGCTTCATTTTGTTGTCATACATCACTATGGGGAGCTAGTTTTGGACCTCACACAACAAGTCGCTTTTGGTCTCAATGATTTGGGACATATCTCACTCATTTCTTGGGGTTTTGGGGGCACATGACCCACTGAAATAGTAATTGTACTGTACAACCCAAATCTATAGGTCAGAACAAGTGTAAAATTTGATTTCATTAATCTTATTTGACTACTATAGCAACTATTAGTAATTTATTGTAGCTTCACATTTATTTTGGGTTGTTCTGACATGAAATACAAAGTTGATTTTGCATATTTCCCTATAAAATGTGTTATGAATGAGATCTAAAAATATAACATGCAAAACCAACCAAACAAACAACGAAAAAAATAGCCACCCCAAGCAAGGGATGTTATAGTGGTGACATATCAACTGTTGTCAAACTATTTAACAAAATTTATGAACCAAAAAGCACCAACATAACTGTAGTACACTCAAGCACATATCAACATACTAGTGAGGGGACATTTCACAAATTCAACCTGCCTAGCGAGTTCATGTTTTCCTATAAGGTGAAATAATGCCCTTTTTTTGTAATTTGATTTAGATCATCTTAAAATGGGTCAAAACATCATGGGTTAAAAGTTCTCATCAATAACTTGCAAAATGATTTATGCTGAAAAAGAGTGAATTTGTCCACTTCATTTTTTTATTTTATTTTTCCACTTATTAAACCAAACTTGACCCAATTGTATCAAAACTATAAAATTAATTGTATGTTAGTTGGTGTTTAGTGATCAAGATTGAATTTATTCAATTCAAACCCATTTTCCAAATGATTAGTAAATTCTTGTGGATATTCCACTAGAAGAGTTTGTCACAGCATATCTTATAACTTAATTCATTATGTTAGCTTAATTCTCCAGAATAATAAATAAACTGGAACTGGAAGGAAAATAACTAGAGAAACATAACATGTCCATACAAACAACACAAGATATATACTGGGAAAACCCACAATGGGGAAAAACCCAACTAGAAGTGAGGACTATGCCTTGCTCTTTTCTTCTCCAATATAAAATGTAGATACAAAGAAAATGGTATTCATTATGGGGTTACCTCTGGCATTATGGCATGCACGACTATTACAACATATCCTATTTTCTTTGTTACACTCTAATATCCACTCCTTTACTATTGCTCAACTATGGAACAATAAAATAACATCATTAGAATGGAACCCCTCCTCCTCTTAATGACTAGATAACCATCTAGGGTTTGTACAAGCCTGAACTCTTGATTAGGATTAGAGTTTCAGATCCTCTAGATTTTTCTTCAAAGTCCACTTGTTACTAGCTCCACATGTGTGGGGAATGAGAGTTGATATCGAATCCACTCAGTACTATGGTGGTCAATTGGATAGGTCACTTTNGGGGGGGGGGGGGGGGGGGGGGGGGGGGGGAGTGAGTTACACTCCTAAACTTTTGACCCCCAAAAACATCATTTAAGCCCTTAAATGGGCCTCAAAAGGTTTTTGACCCCAAATTTGCAAAGTATGACATGCCCCTAAAATGGGCCCTACAAGGGAATTCATCCAAATTTTCCACTCAGGAAACACCAAAGTATATGACAAATTATATATTGATCCATTTCATATCACCAAAAAAATAAGTTAATAAGTCGGCCATCCTTAATTGGGATGTGCCTTTTGGTGATTGAAGGGACTCTTTGCAATGTTCCCGTGATGGTGATTGTAGTATTTACAAAGTTCACAATTTCTTTTGAAAACTTATCATATTTGTTATTTTTCACAATCAACAAGGGAGTGAGCTAAACTCTAGACGATTTGCACCTTTTTCGGTGGCTTTTGTCGAAATATGGCGATGGACAAATCGCTAAATTGCAATTTGAGTTGTTGGAATTGCAATTTCGACTATTAAAATAGATTCATAAGCCTCTATTTCCTCTATAACATTCCAATTATACAATTTGAGCAACTCAAAACGACCATTTCAACAATTTCCACCAAATTTTAGTTTAAAAAACCACTAAAGTATAAGTACAAATTGTCTAAAGTTTAACTTACTCTTTTTAAATTGCATTTTAAAATGAATGACTTAATTAAAGGTTGCAATTTAAAAATGAATGACTTAATTAACGGTCAAATTCAACCTTAAAAGTGAATCCATTTTTTTTTATGGCGGTATGCGGAGATCTAGTATTATGTTATATTGCTGACTGATTTTTTTTGGGTTAAAATTATTAAATGTATCCATTTATTTTTATTTTTCTATTTATTAAACCAAACTTAACCCAAGTGTACATTGAAGTAATCGAAGAGAGTTTCGAGCAAAACCCCATTTTCCCAAACGTAAGTTAATAAGTACGCTAGTCTTAATCTCTTTGTACATTCAGAGGGATCCTTTCAATATGCGAGTGACTATTTGTCCATTAAAAACCATTTAAGGATAACTTGCTCATTAACTTAGTCTTTTGAGAATAAACTTTGTTGCTAATCCCTCTATTCATGGAAAATTCTTAGCAATAACTTTTTTTACAATGTTTTTTCTAATTGATTTAATCATTTTTTAATCATCTTTTAACTGTCTTCCATTCCATAACTATTTCTTAACCATTTGATCCCTATCGACGTGATCCAACTACAAACTATGTGGATGTGCTAGTTATTTGAGATTTAGGGTGGATTACGACCTATGCTTTTTCATCTACGGATGAGGATGAGACAAGTGTACTGTCAAGATTGATTCTATGACAGTCGTTCAAAATTTGAAATAAACAATTATAAAAAAAGGAATATAAAACTTAAGTGGTATCTAGCCAATGAATTGATAACTGGTAGCAATGCATGGATAACTCTTAGCTTATGAATGGATAACCAACAATTCATGGCAAATAACTAGAAGAATGTGAGATAAAAATAAAAATAATATAAAAAATAACGAATAGTTGATAAATGGATAACTGGAAGAATGTCGATGATAACATGTAGCTAGACATGGATAACTCACAGTGGAACCCATTTAACTAGAAGAATACGAGGAATACAAAAAATATTTCCAAACAATCTTCCATTCCATAACTATCTCTCAACCATTTAACTATGTGGCTGTGCTAGTTATATGTTAGTTGGGGTTTAGTGATCAATATTCAACTTGTCCGTGAAACCCATTTTCCAAAACAGTAAGTTAATAAGTACTAGCTCACCCACATACTTTGTGTTTGGATCATGTCGATAGGGATCAAATGGTTGAGAGATAACGATGGAATGGAAGACAATTTGGATTTTTTTTTATCCCTCATATTATTCTAGTTGAGTGGGTTCAACTATGAGTTATCCATGCCTAGCTACATGTTATCACCGACATTCTTCCTGTTATCCATTTATCAACTATCACTTATTTTTTATATTCTTTTTTTAATCTCACATGCTTCTAGTTATATGCCATGAACAATTGGTTATCCATTCATCATCTATGAGTTATCCATGCATCGCTATCGGTTATCTATTCATCGGCTACCACACACACACACACACACACACACACACACATATTGTTTATTTCAAATTTTGAATGACTGCCATAGAATCAGTCTTGACAGTACACTTGTCTCATCCTCGTCCGTAGATGAAAAAGCATAGGCCATAGTCCACCTCAAATCTCAAACAAAAACGCCCATTAACGTAAAGATATCTCAAATATGTTTGTACCTTGCAGTGAAGACCTAGAATTTGATGATCTATAGAAAGTTTTTTCAGTTTAAAGATGTATTTGATAGGGGGGTAGAAATTTGGCACGTCAAATGTGATGGACATGAAAATTATTAAATGGATTTAGATAACCCATTATCAATTTTCATAGGTACTTGCATGGTTTATGAAATGGATTTGGATAACCCATCATCAATTTTCATAAGTATGGTGTGGGTAACTCTTTATAAATTTTTATAGGTGCTTGCATTGTTTGTTTAACACTTTGCAAATCAATCATAAGGCACTTCTTCTAGCATAAGAAAATTTTCATTTCTTCTTCTTCTAAATATATTGTTTATTTATTTATTTTATTTTATTTCATAAAGAAAAAAACATGTCCTTGTTATTCAATTAGAATCAAAGGGCATATGATGTGCCATCCCTGTCCCAGGGCTACAATCCAGCAAGGTCACAGAGAGAGTTCGATTCTGCTATAAACTTGAAATGAGTCTCAACTCATAAGAGCTGCCAAGGGGGAGATCAAGGTGCATTTCCACTAAGAACATAATTCCAGACAAAGAACAAGGAGAAATTTGTCCCACTCAACCATAACAACCGTGAACACAAGTGCATGGAGCTGCTGTCTAAAGGTACCCGCTCCAAAGTCTTTCTATAAGGTGCAAAAAAAATAAAAGGAGAACTAGCTCCTACACCGAGCTCAAAAGAGTTGGAAAGTATCATGTGAGGCCAAAAGGCCATCAAGAAATTCAGAGTAACTACAACATCCTGGAGCCAAAGACAGGGTAGATTTAGAAAGACTGTCTGCAAGCTGATTATGTTCACGGTAGGTATGGTTGAAGGACAGGTGAAGAAAACAAGTGCTGAGTTTTCTTGTATCCCTACACCAATGATTGAGATTAGGTAGAGAAAGGGCAGTATTACCCTTTGCCCAATTTATAATGACTGTGGAGTCACCAAAAATGTTTAGTGTAGGAATACCCATCATCTGAGCAACATGCAGAAGAGCCGAAAGGGCTAACAACTCAGCTTTAGTATTGGTGCAAATACCAGCTCCCATAGCAAACTCATAAGAGTGAGACTCGTTCAGGTATAAGCAAAAATTGACTCCTCCAATGTTGTTAGCAGATGCCCCATCAAAAAAACCATAGGGGTAAACAAGAACATGGCCTGAACCATAGACTCTAGGATTTTTAGCCTTTAAGCTGGATGGTATATACATTTGTGAGAAGTAAGCAATCTGATGAAGTAAGCCTAGGACAGATATCTTTTTTCCTTCAAATATAGTAAAATTCCTTACTTTCCAGATAGCCCAAATAGCAGAAAAAGGAAGGTAGCAGCAGACCGAATGTCTAGAAAACCTGACAATCCAATTACCTAGAAATATACTAAGATTATCGCACTAGTGGGGAAGCAAGAAGTGGTGCTGATCACTCAGGTGCACAAAAACATTCTTCCAGACAATGCATGAGGAAAAAATATGATGTACACTATCTTCACCCGAACCACAGAGTGCACATATGCCGGGCCCTATCTAGCCTCTCTTCTAGAGATTGTCCCAAGTTAATATTTTATTCTCCATAGCCAGCCAGACAAAACAACTAATTTTTTTGGGTAGAATGCTAGACCAAATGAGGGCATGTAAACTGCTACCAATCGGGGGAGATGAAGATTGAACAATACAGTCATAAACCAGCTTAGCAGAAACAGAACCATCTGTTTTGTTATGATCCCATATAAGAGAATCAAACTGAGAATTGAGCCTAATCCTTCCATATTCTAGACCTCTCGTATAATAGTCCCATGCAGTCTTCCATTCTCCAGGAATGCATAAATCCTCGGTTGTATACCAATAATGATTCAGACCCGGGAGTATATTGTGTGCTTGTGAGAGAGTAGTGACACCCAGGTCCTCGAAGTAATCTCTGAGCCCTGTAGGCAATACTTGAGATGATTGCATTCCAATGATCGGATCAATGCCCACGAGGACTTCATGTCCGTTACCCACTTGCCAGGCTAAACATTTCCTAGCCAATTAATGGTGTACAGAAACCCTTTCCAAGCCACTGAAGCTCCATAGATAGTAAAGTTTTTACCTCTAAGCCATGCCACCATAGAATGATTCTTCAGGTACTTGCAAATTAAAACTTTATGCCACAGACCAATGTTTTGTAGAACCATCCAAAAGTTTTTCAATCTCAATGTATTACTGAACCAATGGAGATTTTTCATGCCCCATCCACCATTCTCTTTAGGTCAGGAAAGGTGCTTCCAACTAGATAAATGGTACCTGTGTTTGTCGCCAGTAGAGCCCCATAAAAAAGCAAAGGTTAAACTTATGAGCCTATTTAAGACAGAGACAGGAATAGGTGCCAGGCCCAACCAGTAAACCGGGAGACTAGACAAAACAACTTGAACAAGGATCAAACGACCACCAAGAGAGAGATACTTATGAGACCAGTGAAATATTCTATTTTCAAATTTCTGAATCAATCAATTCCAATCATTGACCTTGTATCCCAGAGGTTTAAGAAAATAACTAAGGTACTTAAAACCAGTGGAAATAAGATCCATTTTATAAGGCAAGACCCTAGAGATGTCGGAAATAATATCTTCATCCACATTGTTATAGAGGAAACCTGATTTGTCCACACTAATACACATTCCAGAAGCTTGCAAAAGGTACTTAATATAACTTCAAAATCTATCCATTCACGTAAAGTTCCAGTACCAAGCAAAATAACATCATCCACAAAGAGGAGATGTGTGAGGGAAAGAGCTGAAGAGGTTTTTATACCTCTGATGAGACCATTCTCCCTAGCATCAGTGATCAAGAGACCGAGACATTCAATAACCAAGATGAAAAGCAGGGGGGACAAAGGACAGCCTTGTCTGATTCCTCTAGAGGCTTTGAAGAACTTAGAGAGGGTACCATTAATCAGTACTGCAAAATTAGCTGAGGTAAGGCATCCCATAATCCAATTGACTCCCAAGAGTGGCATCCCTATTTGAATCAGTATGAGTCTAATGAAGGACCAGTTCACTCTGTCGAAAGCCTTCACCAAATCTAATTTGAGAATGACAGCACAAGTGTTCTTGGTTTTCACAAAATGGAGAGTCTCCTGAGTTATGCCAATTGGTTCAACAATTTGACGATTTTTTAGGAAGCCATATTGTTCTCTGGAAATATGAGAGTCCAGAAAAGGCTTTAATCAGACAGCGATGATCTTGGAAATTAGCTTGTACAACATATTACACAATGAGATAGGTCTAAAGTCAGCAAAGGTTGCAGGCTTATCCTTTTTAGGAATCAGGGCGAGGAAAGTGGAGTTCAGAGAGGGAGTAATGCTACCTGAATTCCTAGTGTACTCGACAGCAGAAAGTAAATCCTTACCCAACGGGTCTAAGAAGTGTAAGTAGAATTCAACAGGCCATCCATCAGGATGTAATGTCCTCTTCTGCTTAGGCATTTGAGGACCAACCTGCTAACCTATGTGATTCCTATAGGTTCGAGCGGGTACTGACAGTCAAGGAATCAGCCAAAGACCGATGCCATATATAGAAGATCTAGGGCATCAATATTATATCACCATTGGGTCGAAGAGGGCCACTAGAGCCAAAGGCCACCTGCATGCATGACATCTGAGCATTATTTAATGATGCATGCACCTGATTAAGTCTCCATGTGCATGCATGCAAGTCAATTGCAAATTAGAAGATAAAGTGACCTAATTAGGTCAAAAGTTAGGGTTTGCGCATGCATGCAAGTCAACTGCAAATTAGAAGATAAAGTGACCTAATTAGGCCAAAAGTTAGGGTTTTCGCAGTTGAAAGTTATAAAAGAAAGATAAAGTGAAGGGAGAAGTGACTTATGTGATAATTGATTTGTGGAGTCGAATTGGAGAGCTCGGCGAGCTAAGTTGGGGTTGAGCACATGCTCAGCTAACTGGTGTATTTCAGCAGCGAAATCTATCTGCCCTAGTTCATCATCGGGTTGGATCATCCAGGTTCAACACTAGTTCATCATCAGGTTACATTCAACAGTTATTCCGGGAAGTTGATTATTCATCCATCCAAAGGGTTTCACCGTCACACTGTGTCACCATGATTAGAGACAAAGCAATTCGTTTTCCTACCTATAGGGTTCATAACTTTCGCATGCTACTTCCATCATCATCAGAGGGTTATTATAACCCTAGTGCACATCATCCGGGCTTCCAGCAGCAACTGATTTATTATTCTGGAGCTTATACAGTTTGAAAGGAGGGGGCATTCACCTGTGGAGGACGATTTGGTGTATCTCCTTATTCCTCCAGCAGAATCCTTGCATGCTGGGACCAGTCTCTTCACCATCAACTAATCTATATACTGGTATGTGCATGCATTGATTTCTCCTATTTTATAGCATCTCAGTCATTTTCTAGGGCACAAATTTGCATGCATGCATGCAAAGTTCAGGGTTTGCTTTCCTATTTGATTAAGAAGTAAGTCTATTAGCCATCTACAGTAGACACATAAACAAGAAAATATCAGTTTGGGATATTACACAGGACCTGGGCTCCTGTCTTTTTTGAAGGAATTCAAAGCTCATTCAATCTCAGACATAGTGACAGGATCAATGAGATCATGGGCATCCTCAGGTGGGATCATGGAGGGATATAGCATGACAACTTTGAGCTGGGCAAGCAGGCAGTTTTGATTATCATCACTAAAATCATGAGAAAAATGTCTTTGGCCCAGCTCCTTAAGAGCCACCTCATCCTCAATACAATGTCCATCTTCATCCTCTAAGGACCAAATAGTATTATGATTCCTTCTACCCAAGGCCAGTGCATGAAAGAACTTGGTATTGGAGTCACCATATAGAGCCCACTTTGCTCTACTCTTAAGTTGCCAAGTAAGTTAGTAGTGATCCAACAACTTCTTTTTTTTGGATCTGAGCAAAGTCAGAGTCAACTGATCCTCCTGGGAGAGGATACCCAAAGAGGAACTAGAGAGCAGGGTACCAATTTCCTCATCCAACCTAATATAATCTGACTCCATTATGATACCTTTTTCTTTGATCCAGCCTTTTACTTCCTTCTTGAGAATACGGAGCTTATGAGAGAGGAGATCCAAGTCATTTTCAAATGATGGGGGTATCAACTCAGGACATCTCTTGGAAACCTATAGTATAAAATCCAGATCAGTAAGCCAGGATCTGTTGAATTTAAAAGGGAAGTTATAAGGCCCCATCGGTTTATTCCATTCAAGGCAGATCGAAAAATGATCTGAGATATCAACATGGAGAGTCCACACACGGTGAAGCTTGAGTGAGGGGATCAAGGAAGAAGAAAGTAAGAAGCGGTCGATTCTTTTACTGATCCCTTCTTCACCAACCCTTCCATTTCTCCAAGTGGGCCCAGCACTGGAAGGGGAAATATCCACCAGACCAATAGAAGCAAAGAGGAGGTTGAAGTGTGAAGCAAGTGGATCGAGGATAGCTTTTTAACCCCAGGTCTCCGAGGCACTTAGGGTTAAGTTAAGGTCCCCTTCTAGGATCAGATTAGGAGTATTGAGAAGACCCCCTCTGTGAACCTTTTCCCATAAAAGATCCCTGTTATGGTAGGGACCGTAGAAATTGAGGATGGCTACAGGGACAGTCATACCATGAAAGTTAGCCCTGACAAGGATGCCCGCTATAGTCTCAAAGGCACGACATCTAACAAGGTGAGGGTTCCAAGCCGTAAGTAAACCCCCCTAGAGACTAGAGGCACTAATGGCACAGAATTCCCAGCTGGGCAAAAGCTTAGAAAAGGCAAGGAGAGCAGGGTAAGTGCTACACATAGTTTCTTGAAGGAGTATCATATCAGGTGCAATTGAGTGAAAAAGTGACCAGAGACAACATTGTTTGGTCTTGCCTCCCAGACCTCTAACATTAAGGGAAAGCATTTTCATAAGGGAACAAGAGGGGGGGTGCGAAGCTCTAAGTCCCCAATGAGTGTTCCCTCTTGCAGCATTTTTCATGCATACCGAGAGAGGGGTATAAGGTGGTGAGGCTAAAGAGAGGACCCCAGAGGAATCCTGCTTGTCCTTCTTCTTTTTCCTAACGGTCACATTTTCGAAATGGATCAAGTTCAAGTGGAGGGTAGAAGGGGAGGAGGGGGTTTTAGCTGTAAAGATCGATAGAGATCTTTGAAGTGAGGGGTCAGAGAATGAGGAATAACTAATAGGACTATGAGGCGAAGGGAGGTGTGTGGGAGGGGAAGCAAAAGGAGGGAGTGGTGGAAAATCCAAAAGGGAAGTAAGAGAAGGCACAGGGGGAGAAGTGGGCGGGCTCTTGAGGGAGGGAGGAGGCAAACAAGGCAGAGGTGCTGGAGAGCAAACCAATAAGGGAGAGGTAGGAACAACTGGAGATACCAAAGCCTGGGTTTATGCCTCAGCGTCATCAGAGGGAGGAACAACTGAAGAGACCAATGCCTGGGTTTCTACCGTAGCATCAGCTAAGGCAGGAGCAGTGTCCAAATCATCTAAAGCCACAAGCAGAGAATCATAAACATCTTCAAAAAGAGAGAGAGACTGGGAATAAATACTGTTTTTTGGATGCTCTGGAGCAAAGGAAGTTGAAGGACTGCATGAGATAGGTGTACTTCCTGGCTGGTACAAGACTGATCGTTCAGGAGGAAGGGACAAGATCTTCAGAGATGACCAGTTTTATGGCACCGACTGCAACTGAACGATACATGAAGGTAATCAAATTTTTGGACCAAAAGTCACTCATTGCAGAGAATCTCCACCTCGGTAGGTAAACCATGTGAGACATCCATCTCCACCAGCACCCGAGCCAATCTTTTATCAAAGGAAAGATGGAAATCGTTGTTGACCGCAACAAATCTACCAATCGTATTAGCAATGCCCTCAAGAATGCTTTTGCTCCAGAGGGGAAAGGGGAGAGAAGGCATAAGAACCCAGAGGTGACACTTCGTCACCCTTTCCCTGAGAGGGTTGAAATGGGTATGCCAACACCCCAGTACCAAAGACCCAGGGCCAATACGCCAAATAGCATCAAGTATAAGTGCTGCATGGTCCGCTTCCAAAAAAATGAAGACAATCCAACCATTTGAGAGTAAGCTGATGGTCGAAATATATGTTAGCAATGATTTCCAGTGATCTATTGCCTAGTCGACCCAAGCTTTGTTACCCAGGCGACAGTATTCCAGCCTACCCACCAGAGCACGTGAGCACAGAGAGGACACGTGGTCCATGAAGATATCATGGCCAAGGACATATCGAAATTTCCCTGAAAGGGTTTTTATTTCTTTAGCCTGTCGCTTACGACAGTGACGGGATGAAGCCCTGACGTCAGCCATGTAGAGTGTCTCCAACCAGTCAACCCAATACGTGCTAGGGAGGAAAAAAGCAGAAAATTGCAAACCCCCGGTGGAAATGCAAGAGAGAGGGAGGTAACCCAAAAGACCACCAGTATCCTAGATACTAGGAATGAACAGAGTCAAACCCCAAGAGGAATCTCGACACCGCACCCTGAAAGGACACTGTTGCCAATATACCCTAAAGAAAGCCGGAGAACAAACCCCGTCAGACAGGAATGTAAAGCCCAAGTCTGTGGCCCAAAACAAAAACCCCACCAGTCCGACAAAACCCACAAAGTAACAGGGTTGAAAAGGATAGGGAGCACGAAAAAAAGAACACCGCAGAACCCGGAGCAGGTAAAGGTCGAAATCCTTGTTCCCCAGAAGTCAACCATACGTGTGCTGACGGGGGCAAACATGAAATCAAGAGTGAGAGTGACATAGAAACACATGCAAGGTTGGTAACCCTATGTACTCGAAACACAGAGGCAGCTGAAGAAAATCAAAATCATTCCCACTTTTTTGCTTGGTTGGTACTAGCCCCCCTGGTAAGGGGAGGAACTCCACGTACGCCACCCTTTGTGAAACAACAACTACCCGACACCACCGAGAAACAACCACAAACCCTACACAACAAAAGCAAGGCATCTACAGAAGACAATAAGGAGACCATGACAGAGAGGGTAAAATGAAGAGACAAGGGAGTGCCAAGGAGCTCAGAGAGAGGGATGAAACGGGCCATGGACAAAGGAAAGGTTCCCTGAGACATGGCAGAGGCGGCCATGGCCGCACTCTCTGCTCTCACAGTGTACGCAGCGGATCATCGTTTCATGAATAGTCAATCAAAAGCACCCTAGCAATTAAGAATTCTAAAT
This sequence comes from Pseudotsuga menziesii, assembly GCA_001517045.1. NCBI lineage: Eukaryota > Viridiplantae > Streptophyta > Pinopsida > Pinales > Pinaceae > Pseudotsuga > Pseudotsuga menziesii. The sequence continues at coordinate 292,609 of LPNX010682054.1, read as the reverse complement.
ATATTGTTTATTTATGAAAGTCTATTGTTCACTCATAAAAGTCTACACACACAAGGAAATGTATTCATACATATTTATATTGGGAAAATGATCGACCAACTAATATGTGACTAATATGTGGATAACATGAATAATAATGAAATGTATTCATACATATTTCTATTCGGAAAATGACCGACCAACTAATATGTGGATAATATGAATAATTAGATAATGACAAATAATGCACTCTTTGAATTTGTGTACCACTAAGTTGTATGATTAAAATAAGATAAAAAAACTATAATGATTAAATTTGAATATAACATTAAATTTTTTAAATACTAATCAAACTTATATAAAACATAAAATGAAAAAGATATAAATACTAATCAAATTTAAAACATAAAATGAAAGAGATATGAAATAGTTGTATGATTAAAATAAGTTAGAAAAACTATAATGATTAAATTTGAATATAACATTAATTTTTTAAATACTAATCAAATTTATATAAAACATAAAATGAAAAAAAATATAAAACAAAAGACCACCTTATAAAAGACATGTTTTTAAGACATAAAACAAAAAACCATCTTCATGAATTTGAATTTTTATTGGAGAAAAAGACTAGATTTATGACAACTTATTACTCTTATAAAGTCGTGATTTTTTTTTTGTGTGAAAAAGAAATTCCAAGCGTAGATCAGAGGACCCTTACCATACCGAAGTTTAGGTGCTAGAGATCTTTGTAAAGTTCTAAATTACCGGAAGTACAAACCAATTGATTAAGGATAACGCACTTATTAAGTGATTCTTTTGGAAAATAAACTTTGCAATTAGTCCCTCACGTAAAGTTCTAAATTACCGGAAGTACAAACCAATTAATTAAGGATAACGCACTTATTAAGTGATTATTTTGGAAAATAAACTTTGCAATTAGTCCCTCACATCACGGAGAGTATAAAAAGATTAATAAAAAGAAATCCACTTACTATTAAGTTACTCTTTTGGGGAAATGGATTTGAACTAAAGACTGAACTCAGTTAACATAACATTATAAGTAAATCATAGCATTTTTAAGAAAGTTGGCTAATTTTTAGAGCATTTGTATCTTTTCAAGTAAGTTTGGCTCGAATTCGGCAACACTATTTGTTGTTGAAAATGAAATTTTTCAGTGTTAAAATTATAATTTTTATTGTAGAAATGGATTTAGGACCATTAGTTTTTTTTAGGTACTTTTGAGACACCTAGATTATGCAATTTCAATTACTAAAAATACTAATTGAACAATTTCCGCCAGATTTTGGCCAAAATAACTCACTAGATTTTAAGTGCAAATGGTCTAGAGAGTTTAGCTTACTGAATTTCGAAGCGCATTTCTAATCTTCTAAGATCTGACTCCCATTTTTCCACCACTGGATGGATCCCTTAGGAATCCCAATCGCGTTGAAGGTAAAAAATATTGCTGACTCGCAAGCAGAATGGTTTGGCGTTTTAAGTATGAGTAAACACATGGCCCAGCCAAGCGGTAAGAAATATAGCAAGAACTATCCATTTAACTGCAGAGCATTTAATATAGCTGCAGCAAGCAAGGTTGATGATAGTTGGATCAGGTCATCAAGCCTATTACAACCAGGAGTGAGCTAGCTATGGAGCAATCCTCCCTCCATCGAACGGAGGAGGAGCATCGGACGGAGGAGGAGCAAAGTCAGCTCCTCCTCCCTGCGATGGAGGGAGGATTGCTCCATAGCTAGCTTACTCCATTACAACCACATTAAATACTTTGCATCACAATAAATAGCCCTTCCTACCTAAAAAAATATGGCGAAAAATACTCTACATGCTGTAAAGCATTAAATGGGACAGCTGTCGCATTGTCCACCGTTGGATCTCACTTTGAAAAGGATCCGACGGCAGACAGTGCGCTGTCGCATTTAATGCTCTACATCATGTAAAGTATTTGTCGCCAAAAAATATTGCAAGCCGATTAGCTCGGAGGTACGAACAAACTAATGGACTTTTTAAAGTATGAATGGGAATCTGATTTGATATTTGCCGGAGGAAATTGTCCGTAGATCGCTTCTTCTTCGCTTAATTCCATATATAATAGACTTTGTGGAATCTGCGAAGTTTCCGCGAACTTTCACCGGGTTTGTTTTCTCATAAATTCGTAGTTGAATCGTTACATGTATATACGATTGTTTGACTGTTCAACTGAAGCATCTTTGTACGAGCGAGAGAGTGCAGATTCACACCCTTCCGCTTAGTGCCGCGTGGACGCCCATTTCTCAGACCAGTCAGGACTCAGGGCCTTCCCCAGAGTCGAACTCGCGATAATCGTGGGAGTGTTTTGGGTAAACGCGTTGATATTAACGGGGTTCCGCTTTTAAAAGCTGTTGCTGTGAGGTGAGTAGAAGTCTGAAGAGAAGTTAGCTTTAATTCCCCTGTAACTGCGAGTGCTCGTAGTTTTCTGTTTGTGGGTGGTTCGGGAGAGGTTAGTGTTTATTCCCCTGTGAAGAGAAGTTAGCTTTAATTCTCCTGTAACTGCGAGTGCTCGTAGTTTTTTGTTTGTGGGTGGTTCGGGAGAGGTTAGTGTTTATTCCCCTGTCGCTGTGAGTGCTGGCAGTTTCGGATTTTATCTTCGAATAAGAATGTGGAGCGGTGGTTCATCTTCTCAACAGAATGAGGAAGGCTGGGAAATGGCTTCCTATCGCAAGGCCAAGAACCAGGCCCCTCCAACTGCTGCTGCAAACCGGCCAAGGGGCGGCACTTATTCTGCTGACAGGCCTGGAAATGGAGCTTGGAAGGGCAGAGGATCTTATAATGTTGATGACCAGAAGACTGGCCGCTGGGTGAACCCTAGTAGCGATAGAGGCCAGGGTAATAAGCAACGGGGATGGAAGGAGTTGGGGAAACCTCAGCAGAGGAATGTAAATCCAGAAAATAGGACCACCACAGCAAGAAATGTTGGTGGCTGGGGTCAATATGGCAAGGCAGATCAAGTAACGCAGGGCAGTTGGAGGCCCGAAAGCTCAGAGTCTGCTCATGGAAAGATGGGCAGGCCGGATCTTGCTGTTCCTCCCCCACTTGCAAATGGTTGGCAATGGGGAGGCACCAATTTGAATTCTTCAGTGGCATCGCCACCGACTGGAAAAAGTGCTGGACACAGCAGTGCAAAAGCTAGTGAAGGGAAATCTGAATTGGGAAGTAATATGCTATCTAAACTTCTTCCTTTTGAGCAATCAGTTGAACCGTCTAATGAAACAAGCGGAGCTGGCTACCAGTTCAGTGATAATGAAACAGATATTGATAATCTTGACAGCGACGAGGATTTAATGAGCAGCGATGACTGTGATTCTGAAGGGAGTAATGTAAGCCATGAAACTCGGAAGAAGAATAAGTGGTTCAAGAGTTTTTTTGAATCCCTGGATAACCTTAACCTTGAGGAGGTGAATGATCCCGAGAGACAGTGGCATTGCCCTGCATGCAGAGGCGGGGTTGGGGCTATCGACTGGTACAGCGGTATGCAACCTATTTTAGCCCATGCCAAAACAATCAGATCAAAGAGGGTAAAGGTGCACCGTGAACTAGCGCAAGTACTGGAAGAAGAGTTGAAAAGGAGAGGAGCTGCATGCGTAACTCCCGAGGAGATGTTTGGCAAGTGGAAGGGCTTGCGAGAGACGGTCAACGATCAAGAAATTATCTGGCCTCCTATGGTTATTATTCAGAACACTCTCCTTGATCAAGATGAAAACGAACAGGTATGTGCTGTAAGCTTCATATTTATTTGTTCTAAATATTTTTACATGGAGTTGACGCATCTGGAATGCCATAGAAACCTCATGCTATCATGTTTATGGCTGCTAGTGAAAGAGATGTGGAGATGGTTCTACAATTTCTCCATATATTGTAAGAAATTTGGCACCTGTTCATATACATGCAATTCCTCATGAGTTTGCTTCTGACCTCATAATTGGATTGAGAACACAATTAATGCCCAGCAAGTAGTTTTGTATATCAAGCAGTCCCGTGTATATCTTTTCTTTTAGCAGTAAGCTAAACTCTAGACCATTTGCACCTAAAATTCGGTTCGTTTTTTGGTCATAATCTGGCGGAAATTGTTCAAAGGGTATTTGCATAAACACCTTGCCCCAAGGGTAATTGAAGGTCTTGAATCCATTTCTGCAATAAAAATTGCAATTTTAACACTGAAAATCTCATTTTCAACAACAAATCGTGTTGCCGGATTCCGGCCAAACTTGCGTGAAAAGGTGCAAATGGTCTAGAGATTAGCCAACTCCCTTCTTTTATGTAGGCTTTCAAGGTATATTCCAGGTTTGAGTGTTTTGGCTTGAAGTATGGATCTTTAAGTCCCGATTCCTGTAGTTGTGACTGTAAGCAGAAAGCAGGCTAACTTACTGGGATTTTCCTTTTACAAAATTGAGTTTTGGTCAAATTCTTGATATTTAAAAAATGTTTAGTAAAAAAATACCTATTAATAGTTTTCAAGTTCTTTTTCATCCATATTTCAAATTTTATCACATTACACAGTTAAAGCTGTGGAAATCTAAGGTTGCATGAGTCTGTACAAGTTTGGCAAAGGCTGATTCTTACTAAAATAGTCGTTAAAACAGTCGTTTTCAAGATACAGCAAACAAAAGCCCGTAGATATTTATTTTGGGAGTCTGCATGCGTTGAATATATTGTGCAAAAGGGAAATTGTGTCATGTTTTATTTGACCAATGGTTAACGAAGTTTGCACCTGAACGAATTTGATGCTTTGTTGAAGCTTTAGGTGAAGGTAGATAAGATAAGATAAAATAATTTTATTAATTCCAATGAATGACCACAATAAGGAGGTGAATGGGAATCAATCAAGATTCTTTAATTCTTTGAAACTTGAGGCCATCAGCCAAAGGTGGGATGCCATCTGTAGTTTATATGCGGAGGTTGGTGTGAGGCCACCTGGTCCGAATAAAGAGCCGTGACGGTTCTATCTCCTTCAGCCATCCTTACAGAGCGAGTCTGTCTCTTTTGTGAGAATAAACTTGAAATAATTTGAAAACCACTGTATGCATGTTTTTTAATGCAAATGTTTGATGGGAGATCTGTTCTCTTTAATCTTTGCTGCTTTCCACAAGTACAAGTAGAAGGAACATCTGTTATTTGGAAGTTGGAACCACAATGATCATTTGTTTCGATTGGAGTTTGTATGCCAAATTGTCTCATCACAGAATTCTCTTTCTGAAAGAGTCCTGGTTGTCTAATATCCGTTCCTTAAAATTGCCTAATACTGTCAGATATTTTGTTACTCTGAATATTCAAAGTAATTTAATGTGATAGTCATTTTGTTGCAAGATATCATGCCAGTAATGAACAGGCTGGCCTAGACAGGTAAATTAAGCATATTACGAACATTCAATCTTTTGTCACTATGTTTTAAACTATATCTGTTATACAGATTGTGGGCACTTCAAATACAAAGGAACAATGAATGCAAGATTGTGCTGTTATATTGTATAAATTCTGTCCTCATAGATACAGGGGCAGATAATATGAAGTTGCCAGTTGGATGGGGAAAATAAGAACTTAGGATAATGTCTGTTTGTTGCCAATTTGTTTTCTTATTTACAAGGGAAAGAAGCTATTAAATGCAAGCAACTACATTGCTTTGTGTTATTCAAAGTGCAAAGAAGTTGACAACAAAATCCAATGTATAATGCTCGTACAAAAGACATTGAGGTGCATCATCACTATATTAGAGAGCTTACGCAAAATAGAGGGATAGAGGTTTTTCACTGCAAATCTAAAGATCAGGTTACAGATTATATATAAAGGCATTGAGCAAAGAGATATTTGAAAGGCTGAGAAATATGTTGTGTCAACTTGTCAAGGACAACGAAATGATGATTAGGGTGTATGATAGATTTATTTCTTATTTTGTTCATCTTTGAAGCAAAATGAAAACCGAAATGAATGAAGACAATTTTTGTGAGTTCAAAGAAGGATGAACACACATGCCTAGAATTTAGTGGGTTTTTTCTTCCCTGGTAGTGAAAAAGAAAGGTTATAGGATTGCATAATAAATTGCTAAATGCTAATTGGTGTAGCGTCTTAGAGGATGCAAATAAGAATTGTAGCTTCTCGTTATTGTGCACACTAAGAATAATGAAAAGTTTTTTTGAACCCCTTTTCTGTATGAGTTAAATTTCAGGAGCATTATAAAGCTTCCCAAGAATTTCACAGTAAGTGGGTCGTGATACATATAAATTATAATACAGGATGTTTCTTGGAACACCCTGCATTGCTAAAGAACACAGATTTCTTGTAGAACAGACTCAGAAATCAGTCCAATGGAAAAGAATAGAAATGTCTCAGATACATTGAATTCATGAGGTTCATGGCTTAAGCACACCACTAAAGCTAACCTTTATTGAAATAAAGAATCAAAGCATTTTCTGTCAGGTGGTGGGAGTTTGGTTATAGCTTATCTGCAATGTTGAAACTTCACACGTGCTTAGGCTAATCCTAACTTTTGCTTCATTACCTGAAAGTCTAGTTTACCCATTACCATCAACAATACTGGTGAAGTTGTCCATGAACAGTTTCTCCAATGGAATGGTCCTAGAATCAAGATGGTACTAGGTGATGGGAAATCATAATGAGATTTCTCACTTGTATTGGCTAGGCTTTTGCTTCAGGAATTGAATTGTTTATGAGGTTGGTTTGATATTTCCTGAATATTCTCTGCATGTCCCAACAAGCAAGCCCTCTGTAAAGCTGAGAGTCCTGTAATTACCATATGTACATCATGTCTTTTATAAGAACAAAGTTTGTCCAAAAGGGCTTGACAGGAAATCTGGAGCTAAGGTGTGACTATTCAAATAGCAGGCAATAGGTTGGTTTTGGGAAATAGCAAATGCAAAGTAATAGTATCATCTCTAGTTTCTTGATTCGTTTTGCTGCTTGCATGTCACCAATAAATATTTAATATATGTTTGAAAAGTCATGAAGTTTTACTCACCAAGTTTTAAGAATTATGAACTCCTAAGAATTGTATAGAAAAACTACTCACTAATTGTACACTGCATGGATGCTTAGGTTTTGCTCTTGGAGGTCAGTATTCCTAATTGTTCTACTTTTGTTCTAAGTTTCAAGCCCAGTCAAGAGTTGGTCTACTGAAGTAAAAAAAAAGCAGTAAAAAGATTCAAATATAGATGGTGAAGGGTTCATAAGGACTCAACTAATTTGCTTTTGTGGATTTCATTGTAACTCCCTTATAGTTGCACCTAATCTTTTTCGTTTATGGTCTATTCAGATTAAAATCTCTTCCTTTGTCCTTATTATTTTTGTAAGGATTCATTCCTTTCTTTTGTGCATGTACCTGTTTTCTTTCACTTAATGTTTGCATTATGTTCTTATTATTTTTTTGTTTGTTCATATTTCATATAATGTATAGTAATAATCAAACTACAGTGGAACTTGCTTGCATTGTTTATTCTCTTATGCTTTAGTTTCATGATATTGTTTATTGCCTTTTACCAGTGGATTGGAATGGGCAATAAAGAATTACTGGAGTATTTCAAAGGATATAAAGCCATGAAAGCAAGACACGCATATGGTCCAAGAGGCCATCGAGGAATGAGTGTCCTTATATTTGAGGAATCGGCAATGGGATACTTGGAGGCAGAGCGGTTACAGAAACAGTTTTTAAAGGAAGGGAGAGGAAAAGATGACTGGGAGCGACGTCAGGTATTGTTTTATCCAGGTGGAAAACGTATACTATATGGTTACCTGGCAACAAAAGAAGAAATGGAGATTTTCAACAGACACTCTAAAGGTTTGTATTGCTTATTTTTTTGAGTTTATATGACATGTATCACAAAGGCATCATGGGCTGCTTAAATTTTGTTTTAATTCTGATATAAGGTGTGCAACAAATTTCTTAATGTCTATTAACATAGTTATAGGCTTACATATTATTAAGCATAGACATATTTTTGGAAAGTTTGAGTATACACAGCAGGATTCTTTAATTAATTGTGTAATCGCAAAGACACATTAGGGGGGTGATGCTTTTTTGTTCATGTGAGGCTGATGCAAGTTATGAGTAAATTTTTCATCTTTTATGGAAGGGGCTATTATAATGATGAAAAAGTATCTTGCAGGCAAAGCAAGGTTGAAGTATGACATGAGATCATATCATAAAATGGTTGTAGAACCCATGAAGCAAATGGATGAGGACAATCAGAAGTTGACTTGGTTCAAGACTAAAGTTGCTAAACAACAGGAGCACAGTAGAACTTTAGAAGAGACGGTTGGTATAGTGGCATCAAAATTACGTATGAGAGATGCAGAGATTAAGATTATTAGACAGAGGGCTACAGAGCAACATGAGGAATCCAAGAAAGAGGTATGATCAATTGATAGTTGAGACTAGATCATATGGAAGTTGAAACACTATTTCAAATTAGTTCAATTATTGTCTTGGGCTTGCAACTTCTGTATAATTTTATGTGATGCTTAAACTGTTGCTCTCCTTTGGACATTTAATTTTAATAAAAATTTCCAATATATTTAACTATGTATTATTTTGTTCAGAGTCTTGTGGGTTTTTTGGGTTTCTCATGAGTGCTTTGCTAACTGAAAACTGTGGGCAGATGGATTATTTGGAGCAAAGTTATAGACAACAAATTGATCAGTTGAATGCCGATATTACAAAAAGAGAATCAGAGCTGGAAGAGATGCAAGAGGAGTTCAAGAAAGCACAATTAGTTCGTTGTCACCAACTTGAAATTGACTCTGCAAAGCTCCCAAAAGATGCACAAGTTGTGAATGATGAACAACATGAACAACAAATGAAGTAAATTTTCCTTCCATTCTGGACCCTTAGTTGACTTTCATTGATTTGCATTTTCAAAGAAATAACTTATCATTTGTCATCTGCAATGCACAAAATGCTGTTTTTTCTTCAGCTCCTAAAGTCTAGACACTAGAGCAGGCAACATGTCTTTTAGAGCCTGCATCCTATTGGAATATCTGATATCTTGCATTACTCAGGCATTAGCAGGGTGGAACTGTGAACACACCCATTCTTAGTGGTCAGTGCTGTAAGAGGCTTGCAAAATGTTGCTGGACTACTTAGATCTTCAAAAATCAACTAGTTAAGCATTAAAATTCAAAAGTAGTGCATTTAAACAACTTCCCTTTTTGGCTTTGACATCTTTCATTTCCTCTTTTGAGGAAATAATTGCTTCAACTCTCTTGCCATCTATATGCCTGGGAAATATAAACTATTTATTTTCAGTGCTCCTGCCTTAAGAGTTCACCATTTAAAATAGAATTGACCACATACTCAGCCGCAAACTAGCTTTGAATGTTTTGAAGTGAACGATTAGAGCACAAATTGGATCCAACTACTTATTTAATAGTCGATAATCAAGACTTTTGATCTTATGAAAGTAAAAATCCAAAGTTGAAATGAAAATATCAAACTTAGAATTGAACATCAAAATGATATCGAACATTGAATTTAAGATCTTCACTGTACTTCAAGAAAGGGAAGAAAAATTTGAATAATCTTTTTCGTTGGTCCCAAACTAGCTGCATACTTACCCCTAACCAGATATATACTTGGCCCCAACCAGCTGCATACTTGGTCCAAACTACTTGCATACACAACCAAACAAAGTTGAACATGCTCAACATCTTTGCTGGAAATATCTGTCACAAGATTGTTTCAAACAAAGTGAACATAGGAAACATTCATGCTGAGAGTACCAACTATAAATTTAGTCCCTTAAAAGAAACATAGGTGATCCTCACGTACAAATCCACCAATTAATTGTTGTAGGCTGCTTATCTGGATTCTGAAATTGACGTGCAAACATCATAATGCAAGTCAAAATGGTGGAAAGGAAAACCTCAAGCTTTAGATGAAATTGATGGGTTGGCCACTCCACTAACAATGAGATTTTCCTTGGAAATCAATTGCCATCCTTTCATATGTAGACAAATGCCTATTAGTCTAGTCTCCATACTCCACCCATGGAGAGATAATGCTTAGAAAAAGTGAATATTTCCACCCAATATATAAATGCTTTATAATGCCTTAATTTGAACATATGGACACCTAGAAGTGCCTCCTTTAAGGCAAGAAATGTTTTAGAGGGGATACTCCCATCTGAAGATGGGTCGATGATCATGTCATTTGTGTAATTTACAATTAAGTATTCAAAAAATTTACATATAATTAAAATATATCAATGAACTATTCAAATATTGTGGAAGTGAGAACAAAGATGACAGTACAAGGGCACAACCAAGATGTCTTTTGACATACTAGAGCTCAAAAGGTTTTGGCATGATTTGGTACCTTTTACTGTTTGTGGCAAGGATGATAACAGCCACAATTTTAGCTCATTGCACTTTTTAGTTGTCTTTGGTGATTGACTTTGAACATTTGAAGATATTGTCATACGATTGATGGATATTTTTCATGCCTTTATAGATGCCAAGACTAGATTACATAGCCTTGAACCTAACAACCATCTTAGGCTAATTAATTACCCAGTAATGGTGTATGATAAATGACAACTACTCACTAAGAGTGAGTTATAAATGTCTTTAATGACCTCCAAGGGACCAGAAAGTTGAGCCTTTAACATCAATTATAATAACTTACTTCTGACAATGAATTATGACCATTCAAAACTTGCATGAGAGACCCCATTATACCGTCCTTCTCAAGGGTAGGTGACCAACCAACACTCACACACCCCTGACACGATTAAGAGATGGATCAACACATTTGTGCACATCCGAGTGCATGCAAGGAAAACGTGGGCAATGATGGATTGGCCGTGAGAATGGAGCTTTTGGTAGCAGGGCATGTGACCAACGAGTCGGTAAGGCTTTGGAAGAAAAGGATTCGACAAGTAGTAAAGTGGAAGAGATGCCATTGGGTCCATTTGCCTAAGGTGTTGTGGTAAGACACCTCGATGAAGGGCAAAATAGTTGTATACCACGCTGGGCGCATATGAACGCCATGAGCACGAGACTCAAGTGTTTGGACAAAGGCACTTAGGCACATGACAAATAATTAGCAAAGCAATTGGTAGAGTGGTGCACCCAAGAAGGGCATTGGGAGAAGCACCCAAGTGTTGGAAACTGGGTTAGTAGAGTTATCGATGGGCTTTTAGGCCAACTATAGGGAGAGTGCCCACTTTCCTTAGAGTTTCCCAAGTGATGTGTCCCTTAGCTTGGGCACCCACTTATGAGGAGGACGCCTCATATTTGGAAGCACTGAGGAAAAGCATCCAAGCATAGCAAATGAAACATGCTAGAGACCAAGGAGGCGAATAAGCCCTTAGGTGTGTGGCAAGCCAACAAAGAGTATCGTTGAAGGATGTAGAGCACCCAATTCTTACAGGGAGTAGTTCTGGGTTGAAGGGTTGCCACAAGCAAACTCTCCACGAAAAAGGCTAAGGGATCAAGCTTGCCAATGGAGTAGTGTTGCGGGAGGTGACCCAGAAACGTTGATGACAAGTGCTACGTGGGTTGATTTGTGGGAGACAACAGAATGTATCGGTAGTGAGCTCATGGGAAAACAGTGGTGCTAGGAGATGGTGCGATTAGTGGCATAGTTTTGTTGGGATTAGGTAGAACCTTTGACAGAGTCAGGTCATTTGCAACAGTCTCACCCGTCAGCAAGCCCAATGCCTTGGCAACCAGAATCAAAGTTCGCTCATCTGCCTAGGCATAGTTGTTGGTTGTAAGAAGGGTTTCGACAAGAAGGTGTCGAACTCGTGCTTTGTATCTCCATTGTATCATTATCTGCATACTATAATGAAAAGGCTTGTATCATTATTTGCATACTATAATGAAAAGGCTTGTTCTTGTGTATGTGTTTATGGCATGAAGGGTTAAGTAACATAACAAGTTAAGTATAACCAAGTGAACAACACATAATAATAAGTCCAAGTGTAGATTGGGCAAGGTCATTGGGCATAGCAGGTCCAAGTGGCAGGTAGCTGGGCATGCCTTGAGTGAAGAGGCATAGTCCATCGTTGAGTAAATGCAAGGGATCAAGTCTCTGTACCAAAAACTGGGTGGTGCGGCATGACGGCTAGGGACCAATACGACAAAATTGGGTGTTCTCTAGGATTGTGACACCCACTCATATGCTCAATGCCACTCTTACTACTCCTTTTTTAGTAGGTTGCTCGTGGCTCTACATATTATGACAGCTATCCTTAGTTCCTCCAAGCACCTTGTATGTTACTGATAATGTAACGTTCCCCAAAACTTACATACACAATTAAAAATTATGCATTTAACCAGCCCTACATTTATATTTTAGGCCCGATATGTATATTTTTTTTTCTGAACCCTTTAGGCGCCTCACTTTGTGAATGCCACTAGTGCTGAATGGTGCTCGAGTATAACATGTACCCTAACCAAGAGGGACTCTGCTGGACTTGAACCCATGACCTCTCATTGATCATTGCCTTGAAATTTATTAGTTCAAAGTTCAAACCAATTGAGCTAACCCATTGGGCTAGGCCCAATACTATGTTTAGGTATATATTCATATCCATGTTATCTATGCTATGCCCATGGATATTGTAGTCGTATAAGTATTCCCTTGCTGTAGAGACTGTTTATGCCAATGGTACACAATGCCCTATGAAAGAATCAAGACTAATGTGAACACCATGATCCCTACGATGTAGACTTCATTTCTTCTCATTTCCCCATTTTACAATCCCCTTTCCGCCATGCATCACTTAAGAGGTTTATTGTTGTCCAAGAACAATGACAACTATGGTTTTATGATATACATACCATTAAATAACATGAAATTCATGCATTTAACAAGAATCATGGTAATTAATCAGAGTACCCACAGAAGTAGCTACAACCATAATTATGATGTATAGGCAATTTAAATTTGTAAGCTGGTAAACAGGGGTGTTGTTATTCCCCTCACCAAGGTTTAAATCCTCCTGGAGACATGTTTTCCCCTCGTGGGATGGCATGCTGGCATAAGCAGCCTGTTGACTGCAGTCGGGGCTAGGTGCAAGTCCTGTGTGACTTTGATGGAATAGATATCCCAAACGCAGTTGCTTAGCTGAAGGGTGATTTTGTAGCATGTGGGACACCACTGCTTCATTGTAATATCCCAAGTTGATAGGTGTATCATGTTTGTTTTAGTTGGAAGCATTCTCTCTCTCTATATATAATATATATAGGGAAACATCCCGATGGACTGAAAAACATGGAACAATGCTGTCCCATCCTCTAGCTTTTTTATTAGTGAAGATGAGCTTGCTTGTTCTAAGCCAGATCAGATTACAAAGTAACTGAAAAACATCCCAAGTTGATAGGTGTATCATGTTTGTTTTAGTTGGAAGCATTCTCTCTCTCTATAATATATATAGGGAAACATCCCAATGGACTGAAAAACATGGAACAATGCTGCCCCATCCTCTAGCTTTTTTATTAGTGAAGATGAGCTTGCTTGTTCTAAGCCAGATCAGATGACAAAGTAACTGCCCACAGGATACTAAAATGATTGGCACAAAGCTCAAGAAGACACTAATCTACCAACATCTAAGACGGCACATGCCCCACAGGCTGCAAAGCCACAAGCCACACCTGGCAGATCCCACACAGGGGAGGAGCATGTCCACCAGGATTTGAACTGGGGTCATCTCCACAGAAACTGCTCAAAGTTGCTGCTAGACCACAGCCCAGACCATGGCCAGTGGATGGAAGCATTTAACACACACACATAATAAAGTTTTTTGGGTGCTGAAATCCATACCCTAATGCTTGATAGGGGCATTGATCATGACAATAAACTCCACCATCTAATGAGTTCAGAATGATAGCCATGGCGGGAATATAAATCAGCTGATGATTATACTAAATATTTGGATACAACATGGACTGTGCCAAAAGATTTATAATGGAAGAGTTAAGTCCATTGACTTTTTCTATAGACGAGGTACAAAACCATTTGCATACTTGGCCCAAACAAGGGAAATTGTCTGTTCTTGTTTACTGCACCAATGGTTTAAGCATTGCCGTTGTCCAACTTGCCGTCGTTAATTTTCAATAAATCTCACGTTTTAATGTGCATTTTCTCTTCCTTGTTAAACCAACTCTTGAACTTTCTTTTGATTTTTTAGTCTAGAAACAATGCGTTTTTTTCCAGTCATGGTTGACTTCATACTAATTTTGACAATCTTTTTAAAGGAAATATTCCATTCATAAGTGCATTAAGGGAACTTTAGCGTGAATCAAAGCATTGAATGATCAAATATGTCATGAAGCTGGACCATTGGTCAATGGTTCATTGAATGTATGCTATAAGCAATTATGGTTTAATCCCTTTTAATGAGAAGTGAATGTAATGGAAATAGTTGCAAGCAGGCCTGGAGGAATTTGACGTCCTATAGGATGTATTTTATCCGGTGGAACGTATTTGATACGTAGATGCACAACGAACACAGCAATTGCTATCGGCATGTAATTATCAAAACACATATTAGACGTCTAACTACATCCATAACCCATCTGCCACTCTAGGTTAAGCATTGCTGGTTGCAGGGTATAGAGAGTGGTATACTGGCATATCATAGTGCTTTTCCAACGGTGGCAACTACATTTCCATCACTTCCCACTGCCCATGATTAGCAAGCATTGTATACTCTCTTCGTATTGTTATGTTGATGATTAGATTACCTATCTGATAAATTACTGCAATGTTGAGACCAGTCAGTAATTACCAGAGATTTCGAGATTAAACCTTATAATGGCTTCATGGACACATAAGGTATTGAACCTAATGGCTTCCTTCACCGATGCAACTATATAAGAATGCTGAGCCATATTACCCGTTTATAATCTGTGCATTGGACCCGCTTCATTCTGTATAATTATTCCCGCAGGCTTGCTGTTGGAAGGGAAGCTGTTATCAAACAGTTGCTCTGCTGCTGGAGGAGAAGCTGTTATCGAAGGGTTGAGAGATCAACCGGTTTAGAGCATGTCTATGTAGTGAATAGGGGAGAATAATTGATCCATGGGAAGGAAGTGATTATCTTCTTTCCATTCCACAGCTGGTCTTGCAATCAATAATATACGAGGTTGGATAGAGTCAATTCCCCTTCTGGGTTTAGCGTAATCTGGTTTGCAAAAGAGTAATGGCCTAGATCTGAGTGTATATGTGCCACGACTATAAAAAATTATAATGATGAAATTGATATATATATATATATTATTGGCATTCATATATTTGAAGAAAACGTAAAATGACAGGCATGAAAAACTGAAAACCGTCACCAAATTTTCATTTGACAGGTAGAAAATATTTAAAACTCCAGGCCTGGTTGCAAGATCCTATCCAGGCATATTTTCATCTTCTTTATAGTGGGAGAATTTTATCCTCCTGAAAATAATTGTATTGTTTGGTAGTTGCCCTATATTGCCATTATCCTTATTAATACTTCTAGTTACAATATGGTAGGAAACAGGCAGGCTAAGATATTTCTAACCCAGAGAATAAGTCGGAATTGTGCTTTCTGCTGCCAGAAGAAAAAGCCAGAGAAGGAAGATGCTACAGTTTTAGATTTGGTGCAATGCACCCATTGCTGGGATACATATAGATTTTTATGCATGACTCTTTGTGATACCAGTAACTTGAACTGCCTCATTCAGCACTACATTGCAAGCATGACATAATGTTCTTTCTTCCTTGGTTTCTCGTCCAACAGACAAGGATTTTAGTCTAATAATGTTGGCTTTTTGAGTAATCCCTCGATACTCGCATTTTGAGGAAATGTTAGCCATTATTGACACAAATTTGTTGACACTATAACTGCATGCTTTTCTGGTCATCATAGTCATTGGAAGCTTTGCAACTTAAACAAGTATGAGTTAATTAGGCAATCTTGTTTTGTATTTTAATGGTGTCAAGCATTGTTTGTGATCTTGGTGTCTTCTTGCAGAATTGATGAAGAGATTGCAAGAAGAAAAACGATAGTTGAAGGCAGCTTCAAAGATTCTGAAGAATATGAACGTGAGAGGCAAGGACTTATTAAAATGCACGACAAAAGGAGAAGGGACATCAAACTAATACAGTTACAGAACGAAGTAGCCTTAGAGAAGGAATTGGAGCGAGAGAGAGTTGAACTCCTGGAGAAGTATCTAAAGAGAACACAAGAAGTAGACAATGCTGCTGTTCAGTTGTAAAGGTCGGGAAAACTGAACCATAGGGTTGTTGTGTTCCTTAGGCTTGAACACTACTAGCACATTCATGGTTGTCGTGTTCCTCAGGTTTGAACACTACTAGCACATGCAGGGTTGTTGTGTTCCTTAGGTTTGAACATTACTAGCACATGCACTGCCATTGTATAATGTATTTTGCCTTTTGATGAGAATGCTGGATCACTTTTTTTTGTTAAAGTATCCCTTCTAAATACACAACAAATGTTTAAGAAAAGAAGATATTATTAAAGAGTTTCTGTTTTGTTATCCGCATGGTCCTTTAGATATGGTTTCCTTGGTTCTTGGTTGGAAGGCTAGAAGGTAGAGCGGAATTGACTTCAAAGTTCAACTAGGTTGTATTGGATATAGAATTTGAAATCATTTGTGGTTGGAGTTAAATTTTTCTTTGGAATTGCTCACGAGTTCAGCCATTGAACGTCTTCGATAAATTTTCAGTGACCCTGTAGGGGGGAAAATATGCAAATAGATTTTGTCCATTTTGAATAGATGCAGTTCATAATAGGGAGCTTTATATTTGAACCTTTTTTTTAAAATTAAGAAAGATGATCTCCTTTTCTGATTGTCATTATAAATGGACGTAGTGACATACTCATATAGATGTATAATTATTCATTCGTCGTTACCTTGACTGTGTGCCTTAATGCATGTGTGCATTGAACCAAAACCCTATTGGTGTACATTGTATATCTTAGTATAATGGATGACCTATCATTGTATTTTCATCTACTTGAGTGTTTTTTTACCAGTATAGATCCATCTTAACTATGACTCTACCCAGGGCTGAGAGAGATCAAGTTCTCTTGAGGTGCAAACCTTTTTTAATTTACAAACATTTTCATCTACTTGAGTGTTTTTCTACCAGTATAGATCCATCTTAACTATGACTCTACCCAGGGCTGAGAGAGATCAAGTTCTCTTGAGGTGCAAACCTTTTTTAATTTACAAAAAATTCTAATAAGCATTCCTACTTGGGAGGGAAATGGCCAACTTGCTTAAGTAATTTCAAAATAGGGTAAATATGAGTAGAAGAATGAGCTCAGTAACATTAATAATCATATAATCAAATAGTTTTCCAAAAATTGCTTTACTTGTCTTTTTCTAAAACTAATAATGAATATTAAGAGGATGTAAGTGGTTTAAGGCACATGCTTTTAGTGGCCCGTGGTTTCTTTCTAGTTGTGTTTGCATTTAAAGAACGTTATAATAAATATGGTTGTAGTATTCCATTGTAATGTGCCAAAGTGAGGAGGAGTTTTGGCAGCCTTGGTAGACCAATAATAAATCTATATTGGTTTTTCCCTACAATTTTATTTTTACTACTCGAGTCAATTGAATTTTACTGCTCAGTTTGTAAGATTGTGCCTTGGTAGACCAATAATAAATCTATGT
Organism: Pseudotsuga menziesii; assembly: GCA_001517045.1. Classification (NCBI taxonomy): domain Eukaryota; kingdom Viridiplantae; phylum Streptophyta; class Pinopsida; order Pinales; family Pinaceae; genus Pseudotsuga; species Pseudotsuga menziesii. Next base: position 274,945 of record LPNX010682054.1, on the reverse strand, counting down.
TGGTTTTTTCCTACAATTTTTTTTAAACTACTCAAGTCAATTGAATTTTACTGCTCAGTTTGTTAGATTGTGAGTATTGGGCTAATATGGTTGTATATTTATATGAGTATAATATTTTTTAATTTTAATTTTTTTAATTATAAGGTAACATGTTATAAGTTTTTTTTTTACATTTTATTATTATTATTATTGAGTCCACATATGCCACATCAGCGTTACAGACGGGACACACATCTAGCCCATTTGAGCTGTAGAAAGCGCCTCTAGGCACATTCAATAATTTTGGAACCAAGATGGTAGTTTGCAATGCATTGAGGTAAGAATGAAAATGTATGTGGATGATCCAACATACGGTGAGAATGAGCACGAGGTAGAGCATGAAGACAACGGAAATGATAATCCATCACAGGGTGAAAATTCGCAGTAGTTTGAAGACGAGGACAATCAAGGCGAAGGTGAATATCAAGCATGAGGTGAAAGTGAGTAGGAACTATAAGACGAAGATAGCCACGATGAAGTTCTGCAACAAATAAATAGTGAAAAGAAAATGTCCAGTGGTTGGAAGATGATGATGACAATCAGGCACAAGGTGAAAATGAGTAGGAATTATAAGCTGAAGATAAGCCCAGATGAAGTTGAAAATGACTACGAATTATAAGATGAAGTTGAAAATGACTAGGAATTATAAGATGAAGATATAGCCAAAATAAAATTACAAAACAAATGGTGAGAAGAAAGATGAAGGTAACCCTTTAAATACAGTAATGGTAGATGACAAATCTATACTCAGTACAACAATCCCCAAGGTTTTAGAGGTTCGGCCTCATTATAATCTTGACTACAGTGGACATGATCATGTAGACAGGTTCCTCTGTGAGTTTAAAAAGAAGTTGATAACTCATTTGAGTTCCATTGTGAATTTCTTTTTGTGCACCAATTCCAAATCTAATATCCAAATGCTTAAAAAAATTGGAGCCTCTTGTCACCTTACACGAGGCAAACTAACATTTGGATGCCTTTGTCTTAATTCATTTAGTTTTAGTTTCGCATAATTTATGTCATGGATTCTTTGTATTTTTTTTGGATCTCTCATTTAATTCATTGAGCTCAATGATTAATTTATTGGCTACTAAATTCCCAAGTCTTATTACAAATCACGAGCTTACGAAAAGTTATAATCAATTACACATATGCTTTTAATTTATTACAAATATGCATAGATGACTTATTATTATATGGTTTCCATTTGTTTAAATGGATTTAATAATTGTACAGGTAAATGAATTGCAGGCAGAGGAGGATTTGTAGCCTCACGAGCTTACTAAAAGTTATAATCAATTACAGATATGGTTTTAATTTATTACAAATATGCATAGATGACTTATTATTATATGGTTTCCATTTGTTTAAATGGATTTAATAATTGTACAGGTAAATGAATTACAGGCAGAGGAGGATTTGTACCTTCACGAGCTTACGAAAAGTTATAATCAATTACAGATACGGTTTTAATTTATTACAAATATGCATATATTACTTATTATTATATGGTTTCCATTTGTTGAAATGGATTTAATAATTGTACAGGTAAATGAATTGCAGGCAGAGGAGGATTTATAGCCTTCATAAATTGAATTGTTTTTTGATTGTATTAAAATTTATTTTGGTGAAATTGGAATTGTTTTGTGATTATTACAAATAAAATTAGTAGCAAAGCTAGTTTAATCTAATAATTTAGAAATGTTATCGTTTTACATAACCAGGTTTAATTTAATAATTTATAAATATTTTAATTTAATATTTATTTATGGCCTAAATTTAAAAATATTTTAATTTAATAGTCATATATTCTAAAGTTAAAGTTAAAGGATAACATGAAAAATAATTGGATAATAAATAAAAAGTTATAAAAAATATCATTGTTATTTAGAAATATCAAAATTATATTAAATAGATAATGTTAGAAGACATTAATTGTGTAATACTTTATAGAGATTTTATAAAATTTGTATTTCTTTATTAACATAAATTTACTAAAATAGTCTCAAATTTTCTATTAACAATCAAAAGACTAAATAAATTATTAAACTTTGGTAAATATATAGTCTAATGTTCACTAACTATAATATTATTCATCATAGAAACCAATAAATAGGTTTTTAGAAATTATAAAAAATTAATCTTTACTTTTATTAATATGTTAGTTTATAAAATATGAAAAAAATTTCAATTAAATAACAAAATAAATATTTGGAAATTTTAGTTTAAAAGTCTTATTAAATAATTTCTATAGAAAAAATATTATAATATGTTGAAGTTTATATATATATTATATTTAGTTAAAAGTTCTATATAGTAATATAGCTATAGTCAACAATTGTTATGTGATTGCTATCAAGATTAGTCATTATGTTTATTTTATTAAATAAGACACTGAAATTAGATTTTATTTCTAAATTTTTAAAGAAAAATACTATAATATGTTAAAGTTTTTATATATATTTAAAAAAAGTTTATTATATATGAATAAATGTTCTATATAGTGATATAGTTATAGACAACCATTGTCATGTGATTGTCACATCCATCAAGATTAAGTCATCATGATTATTTTAATAAACAAGACATTTAGAGTTATATATTTTTAAATATCTTTTTATATTTGACAATTTCATTTGCACGCTAAAAGAAATTAGTCAAATAATTAAAATGAACCAATCATAAAATGAAAAAATAGATTTTAAAAATTAAAAAATATAATTATATTATAATTTAATATATGAATTTTATAAAACTTATGCAAAACTTTTGAACAAGTATATAAACTAATTAAAAGCAAAACTATTGTTTGGCTAAACCATAGCTATATACCTATCTAGCTAGATATAATAATGTTTATGCCGTGAACAAAATTAACACAAAATTAACACTAGTACATTTATCTTGATAGAATGACTCAATAACACATCATACTTTATTTTACATAACGACTTTATCATATATGTAAAATATAGCCTTTAAATTTATTAAAGAATCTACTCAATCTACTCACTAGTCACTTGAATACCCTTGACTCAATAACACATCATACTTTACATAACAATCTTCTCACATATATAAGATATAACAACCTTTTCCTATATAGGATAAAAAAAAGGTGCTTATAAAATATTCTAGGAATCTACCCATTGTATTGCCCTTTACCACATGACTATTGGAGAGACTAGGCATACATATACGATTTATGTGGTGTTGCAATTTTGTAAATTGATAAATTCGATTCATTTTTTTGTTTTCATTTCATTCAATTCATTGAGCTTAATCTTGAATTTATTGGCTTACTAAAGTTCTAAATATTATTGAAAATTATGAGTATTTGAAAGGGTTCTAACTAATTATCTGGTTGTGGTGTTGCAATTTTGTGATATGACAAGTTTGTGTAGTGAGTTGCATCATAAGATTTTGCATATTCAAAAAGAGATCAACATTATTTCTAAATTTGCATGTAATTGTTTGTTTTATGGTGCATGACCAATTTGTAGTTCACTAACACAATTATTAGAATAGATTGATGATGTCAAAGTGCAACAACCATAAAACTCCTGGTTCTAAAAAACATTGGCAATTAAAAAACACTCATTGAAAATAGAGAGGTTATCTCTTTTTGAACAAAAACATAAAATGAAACCAAGGACACATGTGGTTGGTAGATGTTCATCCATGTGGTGATGGGTGCATGATGACATTACCAAGTAAAAAATAATATCCCTTTGTTTATTAACAATTTCCTATAATTTTGTTTAACTAAAAAGTTACTCTTTAAAATAAGTGACCCATTTTTATTAAAAAAAAAGAAACACTTTTACAATAAAGTTACTTTGTAAATTAAAGTTATATGGATATTTTATAAATAATTAAATTAAAAATTTAACTTAGACTCTAAACTTCTTAAAAAAAAACTTTCAACCAAGTGAGCTAAGCAAAACACCTAAGAATGTCATGAAAGAGGATTGGAGGGTGGTTGTTGTTGTTGGAGAGCGTGCTCTCCCAAAACTTTACTTTTGTCCTATAAAACACTTTAACACAACTACACACAAACAACAAATACAATTTTGAAACCTTAACTTCTAAAGCTTAGGGTTAGATCTTGGTTAGCTTACTCAGAAATAATGTCATGAAGTAGGATTGGAGAGTGGTTGTTGTTGTTGTTTTGGAGCGTCCTCAACCCCCAAAACTATACTTTTGTTCTACAAAAAACACTTTAACAACCACAGAAACATAAATAAAATTTTGAAATCTTAACTTCTTAAGATTAGGGTTATATCTTGGTTAGCTTATTTAGAAAATACAAGTTTTCTTTGTTTTTGGTTTATCGGGTTTGCACAAGCTATATGACAAAGATATGCAAATAAAAAGGAGAGCAATCTAGGAATAAAACAAAAAACCAAATTGAAACATTAAATAATATGATAAATATTTTAAAAAAATGTAAATGTAAATATTGTACCTTTGGATATGATAAACAAATGAAAAACATTTCCAATTGAAAGTGGAGTTGCAATGAAATACTTACCTCAATCCACAAATGCACATAAATAATAGAATCTAGAAATCCTTTGATGCATGGAACTACATAGGTTCAAAGTCTCAATCAACAACAAGAGCGAGTCTCTGTAAGCGCTCTAATACTCCGTTCGACTAAAGCATGATACTTCCACATAAATAAAACACTTTAATAAACTATTCACAAATATTATAAATTGCCAAACGAGTGTATTACATGGTTAAAACCTTTAGAGAGAGAAATAATCCACAACCTCAGTTGTTAACGTGGCCACTTGAGACAATATAATAATGTAAAATGGAAAAGTTTTACATATGAGTTTTCCATGATCAATCATCGACAAATGACCCTCCATGGTCATTAAATAGAGATCATGGACCAATTGGGTGTTGAGCCACGAACTAATAAATTCAGTAAGGTCGAGGAGAAAATGAATTGTCAGATTAGTTTATGTCCATAGCATAACATGATCATTGGATTAGAGTTCAAATGTATATTAATGCATACTAAACAAACACACTTTACCTAAAGACAGATTAGACCAAGATCTTAACTAACACTTGTATGTCTAGATATCTTAACATATATGAAATTTTATGTAAATTCTTTAGTCGCTCCTAAATGGCTGCAACATAATCCTAGGTTTATACTTTCACAATCATTTGATTTATCACTAAAAAACTTTATCAACAACACCGCTTCCTAATTACATGCATTAAAGTTGGCTTAATAATTTCCAATAATTGTTGGTTGTGTTCCCTTGTGAAACACAAGTTGATCTAAACACTTGTTTTAAAGGAAGGCCAACACACTATTTCTATGTATTATAATTTTATTTATTTATTTTTTGTTACCCTTTAATATAATGTTAAATAAACCAATCATAAAAGCTTAATAAAATTAGGGTAAATGTTGTTGAAAATTGAATCTGAAACTGAAATAGAGACTTATAACTAATAAAACCATGCTATTCTTTTCCTAGTCTGATAATTAAATAAATATAGGAAAATTGATAAATTTATTGGAATATTGATAGATGTGTTGAAAAATACATAGATTTGCCTAAGATCTACTAAAAATTATTAGCCTTGCTAAAAAAATTCTCATGTCTCCTTAAGGCCTAGCTGAAAAGCCCTTAGATTTGTTGAAAAATATTTGCCTCTACTTCAGATTTAGCTGAAAAACTCCCCAAGTTCCTAGGAAAATACTTATATGATTTAGATCTAGTTGGATTTAGATATACTGAAAAATTCTCAAATTCTTAGATGTCCTTTAGTTTTTAGTTAAAAAACTTTTAGATTTAAAAAAAAATAAACTTCGTTCCTTAATTTTTTTTTTAAACATAATTTTAAATAAATAAAAATCATTTAACTTTTTTAAAGCAATTAATTGTTTATATTTATTAATAATTTTTATTATTTTTCAAAAAAATTAAACTATATTTAAAAAAAATCATAAACAAAAATATATTTGTATTTCTTTCTTTAAAATAAACCTCTGTTTCAAGTGTGTATTGAAAAATAAAAGAAATAAATCAAACACAAACACTATTAACTAAAAAAAACTTGAAACATAAATGAATAAACTTTTATGATAAAAATAAAAATAAAAATAAAATAAATAAAAAACCATTTTACATAGTCTTACGTACATGAACCTTAAAATGACTTGTTAACTCAAACACAACACTCATCTACCTCAATAAATGACTTTTCATTTTCAAAGGTTTATAAATGACCATTATTAATTAAACAACTCTTAACACAATGCTCGGGAGTCTTTGTAAGTGAGAGAAGAGGGTGCCAACCATTTATGGGGATATGGACAAGAATTGATCATAGTAAGTTTTTTTAATTAGGTAGGATTATAATAAGGAAGTAGTTAGATTTGGTAATACATTATTGTATCTAAAAGGTGTATTCTACAATTTAGTAGGAGAGATGTGTAACTTCTTTCATGCTCATTTTAGAGTTGACAAGTGTTTTTTATAAAAAATAATAAAAAATTATTAAAAATAACATATTAACTTAAATTAAATTTAAATTATTTAGAATTGCCTATATATAAAACATCGTAAATTAGATAAACTAAAACCATAAACATTAGATTATACATTTCTTAACATTTCCAATCTAAAAAAAGGTTTGTATCTTAAAAAATTTAATCCCTCCCGATGCTTGGTAGATCCCCTTTTAAATAGATCTATGTTGGTGCATGGCTCTTTTCATATGTATTACAAACTAATTATGTCATTGACATAAGTCATTAGTCAATTACAACTCTCTTTTTCTCTATATATATGTCTAATACATGAATATCAGCGAGTTGTCCCTTCCTTTCAGTGAAGGATATAATGTAGTCTCCCTTGAAAGAGGCTGTCCTCCCCCACCCACTTTGTTGAGGATATACATAGATTAGATGGAATGCTTTTGCAGGAGTAGACGTAGTATGATAGCAATAAATGAGTATATTATTAAATAATGGATAACATGTGCATAGTTGTCCATAATATAACAAGGTAGATAGCTACATACTGGCTAGAGTATTTTTTTAGTGAGATAAGAGTGTGCCAACCATTCACGAAGATATGGGCAAGAATTATATCAATCATAAAAAAACTCTTTTAGCGAGATAAGAGTGTGCCAACCATTCACGAAGATATGGACACGAATTATAACAATCATAAAAAAAACTCTTTTAGCGAGATAAGAGTGTGTCAACCATTCACGGAGATATGGACAAGAATTATAACAATCATAAAAATAAGAGCCACAAGGTGACAATGTTTTTGACTTTGCTAATAGGTGTTGCTATAAGATGAAATGGCAAGAAGCTATTAACAAAGAAATTAAGGCCACTAGGAATATAGGGAAAATCCATTTAAATGACATATGTAACATCCCAAAAAATTCACAAAAATTTAAAATTTTTCTATGTGATAATAAATGCTAAATCATAACCAGAATGCTAGTTTAATAATTAAGTTCAAACAGATAGATTACGAAGACAAGACATCAAGAGAAAACTCACGAGTTAATACTCTTCGGTTAACTGTAACTAAGAGGCTACACAATTTACTTACTAACTTGTAAGTCACATACCACCAACCATATTCAATCTATAATGATTTTCAGTCTTAAACAATAAAATGTTGGTCAAAAGCTAATGAGTTAAAATAATTTATTGAATTGAGATCATTGGTTTATTTGTAAGAATGTGTATAATTTTCAATGGTTATTTTTTTTTCTTACTGAAGGGGGCCTGATGTTAGCCCGAGGCTTACTTAGTTTTTTATAAAGCTAACACAGATCCGATGCTTGTACATGATTCACAAGTAAAAACTTACTTCCAGGTTTACGATGTAAGAATTTAAGACTCGGAAGACTAAACGAGTAAGTTAGGAAAGATCCTTAAACTTACTTCATGATTCACAAGTAAAAACTTACTTCCAGGTTTATGATGTAAGAATTTAAGACTCGAAAGACTATACGAGTAAGTTAGGAAAGATCCTTAAACTCTATTCCTTATACTTAAACTTCAACTACCAAGGTGACTCTATTTATGGTCTGGATTATCGAAGTGCAAAAGTTCCTAGGTCTATAGCAAGGACTAATTTACCTAGGTAGCAATTTGGAGATGATAGTGTAATTATTTGTTCTAAACAAATAAATTTACATGATTAATGGTATGTAATTATCCACATGTTTTTAGTTGATTGTAGTATTAGGAGCCTAAATACATTCTCCATGTTTTATAACTACGAACTTCACCATGTTAATCCTAGAACTTACCTAAGCATAAAAAAATAGCATCATTAAGATGACAGCTAGAAACTAACTACAAATTCTATGAAACTTGTAAAACTCCCAAAAATTCATAAAAATTAAAAAATTTTCTTGTGACAATTAATGTTTAAAATCATGGCTTAAGACAGTAGCTTAACTGCTAACAGTTAACCTTCTAAAAGGTCCAATCTAGATACTATCACAAATTCATTTATTAATTTCTATAATTACATTCTTTACTAACTGCCTTCAAAATTAAGTAATGAAAGATCGATCTAGAATGTAAATGATCTAAAGTAGTAAGTATTGAAAACAACTATTTATTTACTTGTGAGTGCAAGGTACTAAAGTTTGTTTCTTGCTTACTGAAGAGGGACTTTTTGGTTGTGCCGAGGCTTACTTAGCTTATTGAAGCTAATAAATTGAAATGATGATTCTTGTTACAGGTCTTTTTACAGGTAAAACGTTTTGTTTCCAGTTTCAGGATTGAGATTAGTTATCTCAACTTGCAAAAGTAAAATGCTAGAATATTTATTTAATTTAAGGCTTTAAGTAAAGAAGGTATTTCCAAACCTGTTTCTTTTCCATAATCTTGAATTTGTTATGTTATAGCAGTCATTTGAGGTCTACATTTTTAACCATCTTATTCTATGCTTAAGGACATAATATTTGCTAGTTTTTATTTAATGGCATAAGTACTTAGAAATACAAACAAAATAAAAGTATGCTTTAAACCTAAACTATGAATATAACTTCTAAATCTTATATTCATCCTATCGTTGGTATATTAGATCCCTAATCCTACACGCAACATTATAGAATAAAATTCTATGGACTAAATCTTGCAATACCATTATTATTTTTGCAAAAGTATTTACATATGCAAATGTATTAACGTATGAAAAAGTGTTAACATAAACAAAGTATTAACATATGCATAAGTATTATCATAGGTTAAAGTATTAACATATACAAAAGTATTAACATTTGTTTAAAAATGCAGGATAAACTATACCCTTCGATACTATGGAGCAAACCCAACAAAATACTACAGAGTGGGATCCAAGTGTGATGAGCTCAGTGGATAGGGTTTAAAAGTGGAGACCCTAGATATAAGGTCGACCAAAACCTAAAATATCGCGTGTATTCCATCTTTTTCGTTGTTGTGAGGGTAGAGATGATAGGCTCGTGTCCTCTTGGGCCTGCATTGCCAAGCTGAACCTTGAGAGTGGTAAATTCCTTTTTATCAGTCAATGCTGAAATCTCTGATCGTTTGTAGAGTGGTTACTGGAACTAGTTCACGTCGGTTAACTTATGGTTTTGCGTTAACAGTGGTTACAAGAAATTAAAGGTTTTTCTATCGTGGCGTTACAGCGTTGCTTCCTTCACCTCGTCGTGGTTCAGTCAGAGTTTCTCACGCCCAGTTGCTAGTGTCTGAGGTTTATTGGCCAGGATTACTTGTGTAAGAGGGGTTTTAAAAGAATCTACTGCACAATCGAGAGACAAATTCTCCAGGTAATTTCTTTTTTGTTCTTTCTGTAATAATCAAAAACCTCTTTGTAGTAGAAGGATTGAAAGCAAAAATAAATGATTTTGTTTTGGTTTTTGTGCAGAGGTGATTACGGTGAGGGATCGTTGACCCACAGTTGAAAAAAGGAAAGAGAGCTTTCTTGACAACTACAGCTAGGACTGTCAACCACTGCTCGCTTGAATTCAGTAAGCCTCGACTTAACTTGAGGTTCCCTTCTTTGTGATGAGTTTGGTCTGTTAGCGATGGTGGAAGGAATACTTAAACAACAACGTAGTCTTAAGGCCGTGACTTGTTTGGTTTGGTTCGCAATGGTGAAGTGTTTGGGTGACTTGTTAATTTAAGAAGTCCTGAGGCTTGTACTGTATAAATATCATTGTAATGAAAACGATGGGTTTTGAATATTTTTACAGTTTTTAAATTAGTAAACTAAAAATGTGGTTTTGGTGTTAAGCTTTAAAAATCCATACTAGAAATGTGGTAAAGTAACTTGGGGTTTTTCCTTTTTCAGTTTTATAAATAAAAAATCTGTTTAGAGAGCTTTAAAATGAAATACGGTGTTAAAAGTGGTAAATTTCCTTTATCACCATAATTAGTTGTAAATTTCCTTTATTTTAGAGTAGTTGTTTATTTTAGTAGTTAGGTTAATTTATTGTTAATAAAGGCCATATGGCCGTAGGTTTGCAAAGGATTAGGTTAGGGTTTGAATTCTGTAACCCTAATTCAATTTATTAAACTACGTATTTAGGTTTATAAAATAAATAATTATACTGTGCTATGTATAAATTTATTTTTATTTAGGGCAATTATAAATTAGAAATAATATTTATTTATTGAAAGATTTGAAACAGTAAGGGTTTGGATAATACTGAGAATACTCTTTAACTTTGAAGGAAAAAGAAAATAGAAGTAACTTGGCTTTACAGGTTTCTTTGTTTAGGGTTTTGACAAAAAAATATAGTATTTTTATTTTATTTTAAACTCTGCAAAATTGTTGTTTTTGCTATTTCGTATTTAATAATTTCAGTATCTTCAGTATTACTGATATTAACATATATGTTTATTAGTATTAACTATTTTATTACTATAATAACTATTTTATTACTATAATTTCGAGTTACTGTTTACATTCTTTCTCTAATTCTGTAGAAATGTACTAATTATATATCTAAATATGTTTATCCCTTTGAGTAAAATAATCTTACTCTGTTATGATAAACACACTTACAAAACTAAGTATTAGCTTTAGTAAGAACATTCTTTACAATGTTTACGAAATTATAATAAACAAATGTATTTAACTATTAGAACTTTTGGAGATGAGGAATTTTTCTTTTAAACATTTCTAAAATAGACTAATAGTAGAAAGTAAATGATCAGATTCATACACATCTTAACTTGATTTATTCATCACTCTTAAATTCGCCTACAGTACTATAGTACTACCTCTTTGGAGGTGTGGAAAAATACAACAAGGAATTTTCTTTTATTCTCTAACAAAATATTTAAAACCCTAATTCATTCATTCGAATACATATTTAACCATAATTTATTTATCTTTGAACAATAAGAGATTTAACTATATAATATTTGAAACAAATGAATCAGTCATATAGATACATCAACTCCTAAATTCATACATTCCAGTTCCTATGCTTGCATAGCAAAAATTAAATAACATATAGAACCTCGTAATATAGCAGAGGAGACAACAATCTAAGGATCCCGTTCCACCCAACCAAATTCCTGAAGATATCTTAGTAGCTAGGCTTAGGACCCCTGAGCCTGTCTACTGGTCCACCTGGTTGAAAGCACTGGGTGAAAGAATGGGTTAAGAAACCCCTGCAAGTCCACAGAGTAATCAAAAGTAATACTTCTGCCTATAGCAGTATGAACTCAACCAAAACATCTGCACGAGTCCAGTAAATCAACACTTTCACACTCTAACACTTCTACCTTTCCCCTCCATCTAACCTCTTGTGCACAAATTTCACAAGTAAAAATTGAGGCCCCAACTGAATTCAATGGGTAGTTTATAAGCTTGCCTAGATATTTTGGGTCAATTTTTCACTTAATGAGCCACCTGGTCTTGTTCCACTTTCTTGGGGAACATGACCACAAAAATAGGGAAGTTTCCTCCTGCAACAACTAGAAGTAGTTTGAGAATGCTGCCAAGTGTCAATCTGCTCTCAACCCAATCTATTCCACCAAGTGGCTAGTAGACACTCATTTAACAGCCTCCTTAAGCCGTTGTTTCTTCTTTTATTTATTAATTAATAAAATATTCAGCAATTAAATACAATCATCATTGACTCCACTTGGTCAATAATTACAAACTTTACAATAAAATTAAAGCATAATGTCTTCTCAAACATAAAATGTTTTTGGTAATTTGGGGTATGTGACAAAACTAAACTAGGCACATAATCAATGCATAAAATAATAACTATAACCTAGCTAGAACTTCACAATGCATACAATAACTTGTCAATTTTTAACAAATGTAATAGTATTATGTTTTCACATTTCACAGGGTTACAAGCATGTTAAACTATATCAATATTAAAAAGATTTCAAAAGTAGTGGGATCCACGTGGTGGATCCTCGCTAGATGGAGGGTTTTGGCGATAAACCCTATGCATTTACATTCATGTTTTTCCCTAAAAACTCATTTGGCTTTAACAATTTATTGTTTGGTTGGAGGAATAGGCCGACATTCCCTTGGCCTCTTCGGGTCTCTCCAAAAGTTATCGTTCTTGTTTTGGTCATGGCGTTAACAAATTCGATACTCTGGTTCTTCGCAATTATTGTTTCTTCGAGCTCGGCCGTGATGCTAGCAAGGAGAATGCTTTGGTTCTTCACCATTATTATTTCTTCGAGCTTCATGCTAAACTAGTGAGTCATATCGAATCCTCCAAGCATTTTTAATTTCTTCTATTTATACCAAGCCATATACTAACTTCGAAGCTGTTGTTTGTTTGATGGTAGGTGAAAAAAGATTGGTAATGCATGGTCGAAAGCTGAAGGTGTTTTCTTGAGCTAAAGGGTACGAGCGAGAAAATGCTCGGTAAGCCTTGGTCCCAACCTTGGGTACCCTTCGTTGATTATGTTTGCGGTGATATTGATGGTATTGGTAGTCTGTTACTGCGATGTTCATACTACTTGAAGTAGATTGTTGTTTTGTTTTGAATAATGGTGGAGGCCATAAGGTCGTCCTTAGTGATAACCCTTAGGGTTTCACAAGCGATCTACAACTCTTTTAATAATGGTTTTAAGGTTAACATAATCCTGTTCCAAGGTTTTTAAAATCGTTGTTCATACTGTAAATACATTGTGTGGAAGCTTCCTTAGTCTTTTGCTCAGCCACAGTAACTCTTTCGTGGCTACCAATCTGTTAAGGCTTTTGGTATTAATCAATGTGGTGTCTGTATTCTTGATAAGTTAAAGATTCTGAGTATGGTTCTTTTTTTTTGAAAAGGCAAAGCTTTCGGCCATAGTATAAAATATCTGTATCGTTTGTTTTCCTTTTGTAATTTCAGTTTCATAGTGCATTAAGCTTGGTAAATAGTTTTCTATAATGACACAAATGGTTGTATTTCTTCTATGGCTGCGAACTAGTTTAATCCATTAGCAAATTAGTTGTTTCAATTCTATTTGTGCAATGTGTACCGTAAGGGTTAACCTAGGGTTTTTTTTTTTTAATAAACAGTTTTTAGTATTTAAGTTAAATAATTTTCTTCAAATCTTCAATTTTTGTATAAACGATAGTTAAATTATGATAGTTTTCTTTTTAAATTGAAAGAGCTAGAAATCTATACTTTTTCATAAATAGGTTCTATAAATGGATATGAAGGTTGATATTTAAGAGAAGGGTTTAGAAGAATAGTTTACAAATATTAATAGTAATATTAGAGTTATAATGATTGCTTACAGTTGGGTTTACTAAGTATTTAATTTATGTACTATAATACAACATGTGTTATAATTTTAAACATTATCAGCCTATTGACTGAACATCATGAACTTACTGTGCTATATGTTTAAAAAGAAACAGTTGAGGTTAGAGTACAGAAGTTAAATATTAAAGTTATGATATCTGGTAAAACTTTAACTATGCATTATTTACTATAATATGTCTAGAACACAGGTTTATAATTTAAGTTTTAAAGTATTAGAATAATGAATAGTTTTTCTTTACTAAGTGTAAATAAATGGATTGTATTACATTAATTGTTATTGTATTATACTCCACATAGTTTAATGACTATGTGACAACATATTACTATAATGAACTATATGTAAAATGTTCTTAGAGGTTTTTGTATAAAAGGTTAAAGATTATTATGATAAATAGCTAGAAAAATAATAGTAAAAAGCTTCCAATTACTTGAAGATATTGTTGTTAACTTATCATAAGAAAATATTGTTGATTCATTTCTATGGAAACTCTACAATTCGATAACAGTTCAAATCATTTTATCCATGTATAATCATTCTTATCTACAACTAAACAATCCTTATGTACTAGAGTACATCATCGTAAGATGAGTGGAAAATTGCAGAAAGAAATTTTACTCATTAATCAATCATTTATAATTCTAGACTCATTTATTTTGATAATAATATACAAGTATACTTTCCTAAATAAATTGCAGACTTAAGCATTCTACTAGCAGATTTAAAGTATCTAAGTAATAATAGAAAAAACTAAACATGATTGTTTTCATTCCAAGTAATTTGCTTGGACAGAAATAAATAAGATAACACAATGGAACCTGGTAATTTCTAGAAGAGACAAACAACCCAAGGAGCCTGTTCCACCCAACCTTTTCTTGAATATAGCTCAATTGCTTGTCTTAGGAACCCCAAGCCTGTCCACTAATCCACCAGGATGAATGCACTGTGTGAAGAAATGAGATTAAATACCCCTGCAACTCAACAGTAGTACTTAACAACAATACTTCTGTCCTCAACAGTATAGAACTCAACTATGTGTCTGCGCTAGTTCATAATGTAGTCTTAATAACTAATTCAACTTCTAACTTTCCCCTCATTGAATCTCTTGTGCTCCTTTCTCAACTTTAGAAATTTCACAAGGTAATAATGAACAACCTCCTGCTGAATTCGATGGATAGATATATGCATGCCTAGGTATTTTGGTCAGTTTTTTAATTAATGAGCCACCTGCTCTGTTCCACTTTCTTTGGGAACATGACCACAAAATTAGGGAAGTTCCCCCAAGCAACATCTAGAAGTGATTGAGGATGCTGCCATGTGCCAGTTTTCTCTTTTCCCAGTCTATTCCTGCTAGTGGGTCATTGAACACTCATTCAACAACTTCCGTAGGCTATTTGTCTCATCTTTTATTTATTAAATAATAAAATATTCAACATAATTAATTACAATCATCCTTGACCCCACTTGGTCAATAGTCATAAAATTTACAATAAAAGTAAAATCTAATGTTTTCTTAAACATAAAATGTTATTGAAATTTGGGTATGTCACATACACCTCCCCTTAAGTCCAACATCGTCCTCGATGGTGTTTTATTCATCATCCTCAGAGCTTCCTTGGAACATGATTGAATATGATGCCCGCATATGACTCTCCAATTCTCAGGTTGCTTCTTTTGGACTAAGGTGCTTCCATTGCACCTTCACATGTCCAATGGTGCGATTCCGAAGCAAGATCTCCCTCTTGTCAAGGATACAGTTTGGTTCCAACATAAAACCTCCTTCGGGCTCCACCTTTACATAATTCCAATTTATCACATGAGTAGCATCATGTACATATCTTTTTAAAACATAAATATGAAAAACATTATGAACTTTCAAATTCAGTGGTAAGGCCAATTGGTATGCCACCGGTCCAACTATGGACAATATTTCAAAAGGCCCATAGTACTTGGGTGCTACCTTAGCACAACTCCCTAATTTTAATGAGCTCTTTTTAGGTTTTACCTTAATGAAAACATGTTCGCCTACCTGGAACTCTTTATGAGTTCGTTTAAGATCTGCTTGACTCTTATGTCTGTCTTGTGCAACCTTTAAATTACTTTGTACCTGCTTCACGGTTAAATCCATTTCCTTTAATAACTCAGGTCCTAGTATTAATATGTCAACGTGGTTACTACATGAGATGGGAGTATTGCATTTTATGCCATACAAAATTTCAAATGGGCTAAATTTTGTTGAAGCTTGGTAGTGGTTGCTGTATGCAAAGTCAACCAAGTGTAAGTAGTCCTCCCATTTACTTGGATGTTCTCTAACGTACATTCTTAACATATCTTCGAAAATCTGTTTTACCCTTTTCGTCTGTCCATCTGTTTGCGGATGAAAAGATTTACTGAAATTCAAAGTAGTATCTAGGTCTTTAAATAAATATTTCCAGAAGTTCCCCGTGAATTTAGAGTCCCTGTCAGAAATTATAACTTTTGGAATTCCATGCAAACAAAAAATTTGTTTCATAAATATTTCAGCAATATTAACAACCTTATAAATTGTCTTTACTGGTATAAAAATGGGTTGCCTTGCTGAGTTTGTCAACAACTACCATTATTGAATCATTCTGGTTCTGATTTTTAGGCAAACCTGTAATGAAATCAATGCTGATTACATCCCATTTCCAGCTAGGAATCGATAATGACTGTAATAAACCGGCTGGATGCTGATGTTCATTCTTAACATGTTGACATTCAAAACATCTAGCAATATATTCTTCCAACTCATTCTTCATATTCGGCCAAAAGTAATATTTTCGTAACATAGTTATTGTCTTTTAATAGCCAGGGTGTCCAGAATAAGGACTTTTATGTATTTCATTCAAAATCAATAACTTAACTTTCAGTACGTTATGTATATACAACCTATTTTTATAAAGTATTAACCCTTTTTCATTTAGACTGTAATCTATATTTAAACTTTGAGTTACATTTTCTGCCACTTTAGCTTGCAATTTTTGATAATTTTCATCCAATTTTACTCCTTCTTCGAGTTGATCTTCTAAATCTGTTTTGTAAGTATTGAATGCTGCCATAAAATTTAATCTTGGATTTCTTCTCAAAGCATCAACTACTTTATTTTCCTTCCCCTTGATATGTTGGATCTCAAAATCATATTCGCTAAGGAAAGCTAACCACCTAGCTTTGTTTGCGTTTAAATTTGGTCGATCCAACAGATACTTTAAACCCTTATTATCGGTCATTAAAATAAATTTTCTCCTGATCAAGTGATGGCGCCACATCTTTAATGCATGTATCATGGCCAGTGTATTTTTTAATGATTATTATAGTATACTTAAGTATAGTATTCCAGGCGATAATTTTGGATTGAAAAAAACATATATATAGATATGTAGGTGAATATTAAATATTAAACATACACTTTACTACTTAAAATTGTAAATTTTGAAGAATATTATGATAAAAAAAACATATTTTATATAAATATAGGTGATATTAGAGACTAAAAATGACCAAATAGCGAATTTATTTTTTGAAAAAAACCCAAAAATTAGTCAATTGGCGAAATTTCGCCCCTAAAGTTTTCCCTGATCACGACAACCAATTCTAGATCATAAGTAGCGTAATTTTTCTTGTGAATTTTCAGTTTCTTGGACTTGTACGCTATTTCGTGTCCTTCTTGAGTTAGGACCCCACAAGCCCATCATTGCATGCATAACTGCATACAACAAAATCCTTGTTAGGATCCACAATTCATAAAATGGGTGTAGTAGTTAACAATTCTTTTAATTTCTTAAAACTCTCTTCACATTTTTGATCCCATACAAATTTCTTCCCCTTCTTCTGTAGAGAATTTATGGGATTCATGATCCTTGAGAAACCCTCAATGAACCTTTGATAATACCTGGTGATCCCCATGAATGACCATACATTAGTCACATCTTTTTGGACCGAC
Organism: Pseudotsuga menziesii; assembly: GCA_001517045.1. Classification (NCBI taxonomy): domain Eukaryota; kingdom Viridiplantae; phylum Streptophyta; class Pinopsida; order Pinales; family Pinaceae; genus Pseudotsuga; species Pseudotsuga menziesii. The sequence continues at coordinate 257,150 of LPNX010682054.1, read as the reverse complement.
CACTCATTAATTGATTTTATCTTATCTAGGTCAACCGAGATCCCATCTTTAGTTATTACGTGACCCAAGTATTGTATTTTATCTTTGAAGAAGTCACATTTACTGAACTTGGAATATAGCTGATGTTCCCTTAACACTTGTAAAATGATTTTTAAATGTTCCTCGTGCTTATCTTTAGTCTTAGAATAGATTAGAAGATCATCAATAAAAACTACTACAAACTTATCTAGATATTTATGTAATACGTTGTTCATTAAACACATGAAGACTACCGGAGCATTAGTTAGCCCAAATGGCATGACAACGAACTCATAGTGACCATATTGGGTCCTCAAAGCCGTCTTGAAAATATCCTCATCCTTAATCCGGACTTGATGATAACCGGATCTTAAGTCAAAATTTTAAAATATTGTTGCTCCGCGTAACTGATCAAACAGATCATCTATGTGGGGTAACGGGTATCTAATTTTCATTTTAATTTTATTAAGCTAACGACAGTCAATGCATAAGCGTAGAGTACCGTCCTTCTTTTTAACAAAAATGACTAGTGCTCCCCAAGGAGACACACTTGGTCTTATATACTTTTTATCTATTAGTTCTTTTAATTGCAATTTTAGTTCATTAAGCTCCAGGATGTTCATCTGGTAAAGAGCTTTTGAGTTAGGCACCGCACTGGGTACCAGCTAAATAGTGAAATCCAGCTCCCTTCAATGGAGGCAATCTCAAAATTTCCTCTGGAAATACATTCGAATAACATCTCAGAATTGATATATCTTCTAATTTTAGCTTGTCTTTTTTATTAATGTGTCCTTCATTAGTTATAGTTATAGCAAAAGCTTTACATCTCTTCCGAACAACCCTTTTTAGTTGTAAGGCAGAAATCTGTCTGATTGTTGTTTTCCCAGGAATTCCTTTTATTGTTACCATTTCTTCTTCATTATTTAAACAGGTAAAGGTTTTATCAAATTTTTTTAACACTACTCGATGCTGTTCCAACTAATCCATTCCAATTAATATATCATAGGAGCCTAACATAAGTACATTCAGTTTTACAGAAGTTTTAAACTGATTCATAAATAATGTACAATCTTTCACAAAATCAATTACTTTCCTTTTTGCTCCTGTAGCTAATTGAACCAACCATGATTTTGAAAATTTCTCTATTGGTAGTTTACTTTTCTCTACTAAACTAGAAGAGACATAACTCAGGCTAGTCCCTGGGTTAATTAAAATAGAAATAAGTTTATGGTTCAGCATACCTTCTACTTCCACCATGGAAGTCTGATATTCAGACTATTTGTTTTTCAGCGCTGCATTGATTCTGGGCATCCCTCTCGCTAAATCACCAACCGTTGTTTCTTCCCGCACAACATGAATGTTGTTGACGCCTGTTAGGACAACATGATGCATAGTTAGGTCCTTGACATTCCAAACATTTTATCAGTTCCTTGTGTTCATATTTTATAACATAATTATTGTGATTATTTGTAAATTCTTTATTTCTTGTGACAATAGGGTTTTGCTGTGGGTTACTTTTTAAATTACTTCCTTGAAATTTTTTGTTAGAAAGATTGCATGAGTTATTATGCCCAAAATTTCGATTAGGTGTAAAAATTTTCTTTCTTGGTTCAAAATTATTACTAGGCCTTTTTATTTTCTAGTTTGGCATGTTCTCCCTTTTCTGGTTATGCTCATAGCAGAAAAGTTCTTTTCGCATGGCCTCTTAAAGGGTCTTAGGATTATCATATTCAATTCTATCCTTAATATGAAAGGGTAAACAGTTAAGAAACCGCTGCACCTTGGGTTTTTCATCAACAATATAAGGCACATACTGAAGTAAGCGTAAAAATTTGCTATTTAAATCTTTCATACTCATGGTTCCCAATCTTAGGTCATAAAATTCTTTAGCACGTTCCTCATAATATTGCTCCGACAGAAATTTATTTTTAAAGTACTTTTTAAAAGTGCTCCAGTTTATATTTTTCTCTTTTATGCCCTTAACACATTTTATGTCCTGCCACTAGATGTCGGATTTTCCAGTTAAGTTATATATTTCCATCCTTGCTTTTAACTGATTTGAATAATTATATAGCTGAAAGTACTTTTTCATTCAGGATAGCCATGCTTCGGCTTCCTCTCCTGTTTCTGTTTCACCATTAAAAGTTGGTGGTTTAATCTTTTTGAACTCCCTAGAAATCTCTTCATCAGGCTTGTATTTCTTCTTTCTAGAATGATAATTACTCTCACTACTATCACTAGAATACTGGTGTTTATTTCTGTGTGAGTAATCGTCAATTTCAGAAGAAGATCTACTTTCAATTTTAGAGTATTTTGACCTTTTACCCTTATGTTGATAGGACGTAGTGTCAGATTCTATTTGTTTATCCTTTTCTTCATTGTACAATTTTTCCAACAGTATTTGATTTAGCTCCTCCCGAGCTCTTAGGATTCTCTCATTTTCTTTTTTAAAGGCCTCAATTTCAGTTTTTAGATCCTTAACTGTTTGCAGTAATTCAAATGAGTTATTAGTTATTTCTTATTTAGCAGGTTCTTTTCCAGAATTATTTTGTTCATTTAACGGGGACCTCTCTTCATCATACTCTTTGAGCTCTTCCATCCCGCAAATCTAATTCAGAAAATATTCTAGTACAACAACATTTAAAATAATAAACCAATATCCATACTTTCTATTTACTTTTTGTTTATGTGCGCTAAGCCACTTCAGGCCTAGTGTCTGAACTTGGGCTCTGATGCCATATATAACATCCCAAAAAATTCACAAAAATTTAAAATTTTTCTATGCGATATTAAATGCTAAATCATAGCGAAAATGTTAGTATAATAATTAACTTCAAACATATAGATTACAAAGACAAGACATCAAGAGAAAAATCACGAGTTAATACTCTTCAGTTAACTGTAACTAAGAGGCTACACAATTTTACTTACTAACTTGTAAGTCACATACCACCAACCGTATTCAATCTATAATGATTTTCAGTCTTGAACAATAAAATGTTGGTTAGAAGTTAATGAGTTAAAATAATTTATTGAATTCAGATCATTGGTTTATTTGTAAGAATGTGCATTAGAAGAAATTTCAACTCAAAATGGGCCTCCTAAGGAAAATAATAAAATAATAGTTAAAACAATAAAATGAAATTTATTAATTTTGGAGGAAGAAAAAAAACTATTTTTTTGTTCGTTATATTTCGACATATCTCCCTGTGTTTTTACTCAAATTTCGATCAGGAGAGCTCATTGGATGCATAACTAAATTCCACATCCGACGAGTACCCACCCGACATACTTTTGACGGACCGCGCTACCCCAAAAACAATAAATACCTAAAAAAACGTGATGATAATCATCATCACGTTTTTTCAGGTATTTCTTGTTTTTTGGGGTAGCACGGTCCGTCAAAAGTATGTCGGGTGGGTACTCCATCATCATCACGTTTTTTTAGGTATTTCTTGTTTTTGGGGTAGCGCGGTCCATCAAAAGTGTGTCGGGTGGGTACTCGTCGTATGCAGAATTTAGTTCTGCATCCAACGAGCTCTCCCTATCAAATTTTGAGTAAAAACACAGGGAGATGTCGAAAATATGAACAAAAAAAGTAGGTTGTTTATGATACCTATCCCCAAATTTATATTAAAAATTTATTTAAGAACTATACAGTATTTCAAATTTAAATCAATTTCATTGGCTAACACATGATGACATGGAATTTGAATTTGGGTTAAAAGGCCCATTTTGAGTTGAATTTTTTTGTAATGTATGATTTTGATGGTTATTTTCTTTTCTTACTGAAGAGGGTTTGAGGTTAGCCCAAGGCTTACTTATATTTTCATAGATCTGGTGCTTGTACATGATTCACAGGAAAAAAATTACTTCCAGGTTTACGATGTAAGAATTTAAGACTCGAAAGACTAAACGAGTAAGTTAGGAAAAATCCTTAAACTCTATTCCTTAGACTTAAACTTCAACTACAAGGTGACTCTATTTATGGTCTAGATTATCGAAGTGTAAAAGTTTCTAGGTCTATAGCAAGGACTAATCTACCTAGGTTGCAATTTGGAGTTGATAGTGTAATTATTTGTTCTAAACAAATAAATTTAAATGATTAATGGTATGTAATTATCGACATGTTTTTAGTTGATTGTAGTATTAGGAGCCTAAATATATTCTCCATGTTTTATAACTATGAACTTCACCATGTTAATCCTAGAACTTACCTAAGCATAAAAAAAATAACATCATTAAGATGGTAGCTAGAAACTAACTACAAATTCAATGAAACTAGGCATATAATCAATGCATAAAATAATAAATATAACCTAGCTAGAACTTCACAATGCATACAACAACTTGTCAATTTTTAACAAATGTAATAGTATTATGTTTCACATTTCCCAGGGTTACAAGCAGGTTAAACTATATCAACACTAAAAAGATTTCAAAAGTAGTGGGATCCACGTGGTGGATGCTCGCTAGATGGAGGGTTTTGGCGATAAAACCTATGCATTTACATTCATGTTTTTCCCTAAAAACTCGTTTGGATTTAACAGCTGATTGTTTGGTTGGAGGAATAGGTCGACAGGCCCTCGGCCTCTTCGGGTTTCTACAAAAGTTATCATTCTTGTTTTGGCCGTGGCGTTAACAAATTTGATACTCTGGTTCTTCGAGATCGGCCGTGGCGTTAGCAGGATTAATGCTTTGGTTCTTCACCATTATTATTTCTTCATGCTTCATGCTAAACTAGTGAGTCATATTGAATCCTCCAATCATTTTTCATTTCTTCTATTTATACCAAGCTATATACTAACAATTCGAACTTGTTGTTTGTTTGATGGTAGGTGAAAAAGCTTGGTAATGCATGGTCTAGATTTGAAGGTGTTTGGTTGAGCTGAAGGGTACGAGTGAGAAAAGGCTTAGTAAGCGTCGGTCCCAACCTTGGGTACCCTTCGTTGATTGCGTTTGTAATGATACTGATGGTATTGGTAGTCTGTTACTGCGGTGTTCATAGTACTTGAAGTAGATTGTTGTTTTGTTTTGGATAATGGTGGAGGCCGTAAGGTCATCCTTAGTGATAACCCTTAGGGTTTCAGAAGTGAGCTACGGCTCTTGTAATAATGGTTTTAAGGTTAACATAATCCTATTCCATGGTTTTTAAAATCGTTGCTCATACTGTAAATACGTTGTGTGGACGCTTCCTCGGCCTTTTTGCTCAGCCACAGTAACTCTTTCATGGCTACGAATATGTTAAGGATTTTGGTATTAATCAATGTGGCGTCTGTATTCTTGATAAGTTAAAGATTCTGAGTATGGTTCCTTTTTTTTTTGAAAAGGCAAAGCTTTCGGCGAGAGTATAACATATATGTTATCGTTTGTTTTCCTTTTGTAATTTCGGTTGCATAGTGCATTAAACTTGGTAAATAGTTTTCTGTTATGACACAAATGGTTGTATTTCTTCTACGACCGTGAACTGGTTTAAGCCATTAGCAAATTAGTTGTTACAATTCTACTTGTGCAATCTGTACCGTAAGGGTTAACCCAGGGTTTGGTTTTTAATAAACAGTTTTGAGTATTTAAGTTAAATAGTTTTCTTCAAATCTTTGATTTTTGTATAAACGATAGTTAAATTATGATAGTTTTCATTTTAAACTGAAAGAGCTGGAAATTTATTATTTTTCAGAAAAAGGTTCTGTAAATGGATATGAAGGTTTATATTTAAGAGTATGGTTTAAAAGAACAATTTACAAATATTAATAGTAATATTAGAGTTATAATGATTGTTTACAGTTGGGTTTACTAAGTGTTTAATTTATGTACTATAATACAACAAGTGTTATAATTTTAACCATTATTAGCCTATTGACTAAACATCATGAACTTACTGTGCTAGATGTTTAAAAAGAAACAGTTAAGGTTAGAGTACAGAAGTTAAATATTAAAGTTAGGATATCTAGTAAAACATTAGCTGTGCATTATTTACTATAATATGTCTAGAACACAGGTTTATAATTTAAGTTTTAAAGTATTAGAATAATGAATGGTTTTTCTTTACTAAGTGTAAATAAATGGATTGTAATACAATAATTGCTATTTTATTATGCTACACATAGTTTAATGACCGTGTGACAAAAGCATACTATAATGGACTCTATGTAAAATGTTCTTAGAGGTTTTTGTATAAAAGTTTAAAGATTATTATGATAAATAGTTAGAAAAATAACAGTAAAAAGCTTCCAATTACTTGAAGCTATTGCTGGTAACTTATGAGGAGAAAATATTTTTGATTCATTTCTATGAAAACTCTACAATTTGATAACAATTCAGATCATTTATCCATGTATAATCATTCCTATCTACAATTAAACAATCCTTATGTATTAGAGGGCGCCATCGTAAGACGAGTGGAAAAATGCATAAATGAATTTTACTCATTAATCAATCATTTCTAATTCTAGACTCATTTATTATGATAATCATATACAAGTAAAACTTCCTGAATCAATTGCAGACTTAAGCATTCTACTAGCATATTCAAAGTATCTAAGTAATAATAGAAAAACTAAACATGACTGCTTTCATTCTAGTAATTTGCTTGTACATAAATAAATAAGATAACACAATGGAACCTGGTAATTTGTAGAAGAGACAAACAAACCAAGGATCCTTTTCCACCCAAACTTTTCTTGAAGATAGCTCAATTGCTTGTCTTAGGACCCCTGAGCCTGTCCACTGATCAACTAGGATGAATGCACTGTGTGAAGAAATGGGATTAAATACCCCTGCAACTCAATAGTAGTACTTAACAATAGTACTTCTATCCTCCGCAGTATAGAACTCAGCTATGTGGCTGCACTAGCTCAGAATGCAGTCTTAATCACTCAATCCACTTCTAACTTCCCCCTCATCGAATCTCTTGTGCTCCTTTCTCAACTTCAGAAATTTCACAATGTAATAATGAACAACGTCCTACTGAATTCAATGGATAGATATGCATGCCTAGGTATTTTGGTCAGCTTTTCAATTAATGAGCCACCTGCTCTGTTCCACTTTCTTGGCGAACATGACCACAAAATTAGGGAAGTTTCCCCCTGCAACAACTAGAAGTCATTAAGGATGCTGCCATGTGTCAGTTTTCTCTCACCTTAGTCAATTCCTCCTAGTGGGTCAGTGGACACTCATTCAACAACCTCCTTAGGCTATTTGTCTCATTTTTTATTTATTAAATAATAAAATATTCAACATAATTAATTACAGTCATCCTTGACCCCACTTGGTCAATAGTCATAAACTTTACAATAAAAGTAAAATATAATGTTTTCTTAAACATAAAATGTTATTGAAATTGGGGTACGTGACAACATAGGACCCAACTAGAGAGGTGTAAGATGAAAGTAACTTAGACATCACCTACTTTGAGATATTTTAGCACTAAACTTTATCAAATTTTTCACAATACAAGCAACAAGTAGAAGGACTAAAGCAACTATTAAGAATTTATTATTGATCCAATCTTTGAAGGAGAAAAGCATTTACATTTAAGCTTGCAACTCCATGAAGTATTGAGACCAAGAAGAGCATTGCATTTTCACAAATTAAATATTTAACAAGTGAAATTGATTAACAATGATTAGTAGGCTCCTATTTTGTTTGTGTTTTTGAGCGTATGAATTTTGCAAGTCTTATTCTCTCTATTTGTTTATGTTTTATAAATGAAATTAATTAAAGATAAAACCAATGAAATTTTTATATAGTTGCTTTAATGATGTATCAATATAGTGTCATTATAGTTGTTTTATATAGTTACTGTAATAATATATCGGTGCAGTGTCATTATAGTTGTTTTAAATTAAAATGTTTATCAATGTGTTAGTGACATTTTTTATTTGATTGTAGATAAAATTGTTTCTATTCATCTATATAAAAATGAATAGTCCTACTTTTAATAAAATTGTTTATAAAAAATTTGTATAATAAATAATGATTTGTAAATTATTTTTATAATATATTATTTTATAATTTATTTTGCGCCCTCGAATTACCAGAACATACATTTTTTTATTGTGGAGCCCAAGGAATCTCAAACACTTGTGGTAAAGAGCTTTAATGAGCTCTCGTCTTTTTACCAACACAAGATGCATTGAATATGAAAACTAGCATAGGGTTTGATATAGATTAAATGGATTCTTGGTTAGATTAGTTTAGATTCTTTGCTTCTTTTGGATTTGGTGTTGTTCTGGTTTTAATTATTTCACTCCTTATTTTGAGTAGGACCAGGCACGAATGTTTAGAACGAAAAGCATATCAACTCCTTATTCATGAGTTTATTTCATCAACTTTTTAGACCAAAACCATTTTCCTTATAGATGTTTTTAGAGCTGTCGGCCTCTTGGGTTTTGGAAAAAAGCCCAAATTTATAGTTTCATTGTACGCGTTAGGAGAGCACGTAGACATGATATCTGTTCTCCAGCCATATCATGTGAAATATTTCCACATTATGGCTCATTCATTGGCACATTCATTGGGCTGCAATTATTGCTGTCACGTTGGCAGCTTGATTCCCTGGGGTGATCAAGTCCTTAAGGTTGTTAGCACCAGTAAATAAATATTATTCCAAATAGTGTTAAAATTCAGCTGGAGATTCATGGTAAACATGAATATGTAGTTGAATTCTCAAGGTGCATTTTTTTAAATGAAACCATATTTTCCAGTACTCAATGGAGACCAAGGGAGCCAATATGTGCTGAGGTAGCTCATGCGTAGGCATTTGTTTGAACTTTCAAATAATTGGTAAGCTGCTCTTGAAATGCTTAACAACCGGTAAAGTTGGGGGCTCCAGTAGGAAATTGGGTGAGCAAATCACCACCAATATTCTATCTATCAGTTGCTTCCTTTCTTCCTCTTCATCTGGCTTTATAAAAAAACTTTCCAACCTTCTCTTAAACACTAAAGAACTCCTTTCACTTAATTATTTTCTTCTTCCTGTATGTGTGTGTAGATATCTCTCTCCGCATTAATATATCTTAGTTCATTATCAAAATTAATTACTGTTCATATAATGGCCGACATCTTGGCATTGGCACTAGTACTCATCGACACGATAGCAACCGGGGAAAATGAAGGCATCATAATGAAGTTGAAAGCTCAGTCAGATCCTTCTCCAACTTCTTCGTCATCATGTAGTTCTGCTCTGGCGATTTTGTTGCCATGCTTGAGCTTCTTGGTAGGATCCAACAACCCTTCAACGAGCATTGCTCCTCCAACATAGAGCTGCTGCAACGCTATTATTGACGTCGCCAATAACTGTGCCGGCTGTCTTTTCCCGCTATTTACCGACAACAAATCCAACAATCTCTTGGGATTCCCTGTAAAAACAATCCCCCTCTCTATGTTGGAAACATGGCAATATAGGTTAGCATTGATGACAATTGAGGAAGCCTGCGGGATAGTAGAGATGGAATCCCACATGTTGAAGATGAAGGAGCCCGTATTTTTAAGATAGAAGAGTCACACATATAGCTCAGGATGAACTAAAGGAGACTCGGGGATTGTTGGATCAAATGATCGACGACTAAGATTCAACTAGATTGATGGTTTAGATTGAAGACGCAGGTAAATCTACAGATCCAAAAATAAATCGGGCAGATCCACAAAGTCATGGTGAGATACACATTAAATCTAAAATCGACGGTCAGGATCAGTTCCGCAAAGGATATGAAGAAAATGTGAATTTCCGCAAAGGATCAAATATTGGATGATTGAGAATAGTTCTGCAAGCATATCAACGGTTCAGAAAAAGCGTTGCAGGAACGAAAGTGAGGGTGCAGGACCACGGAAATCAAACGGTCGAAGTCATGGAAAAGTTGAGTTTTCGACTTCTGCATTCCACGTTGTGGAAAATACAAGTGCAGAAATACAATGATGGAAGGACCGTTGTGGAAGCGGAAGTGTAGGTGCAGAAATCAAAAGGTCGAAGTCGTGAAAAATTGAGTTTCCGACTTCCGAATTCCGCAGTGTGGAACTGCGGAAAGAAAAGAGTTGAAATCATGAAAAGTTGAAGTTTCTGATTTCTGTGCAGGAGCGGAAGTGTGGGTATGAAAAGGCAGAAAGCAAAAAGTCGAAGTCGTGAAAAATTGAGTTTCTGACTTCCACATTTCGCAGTGCGAAAAAGGCTAGTCCGAAAAGTGGAAAGGCGGAAAGCAAATAGTTGAAGTCGTGAAAAATTTTGTTTCTGAATTCCACATTTCGCATTAAGCACATCGAGTATAGGAAATAAATTTTAGGGCTGGCTTACTTAAGGGATAGCCTCAATAACATAGTAACATTACAATGTCTCTATCACAACGAGATTGGAACTTACTGGTGCCTATTTAGACAACCTACATATGTCATAAAGAGATTAGAATTTATTGGTCCACATTTAAATAGGCCGCATTAGTGTAAGCTAAATGTCCTCTTTTTTGGATCATTTTTTATGGCAATTTGTTTTGGCCGAATTTCAGCTGGAATTGTTAAAATTGTAGATATACATTGTTGAAATTGCATAATCGAGGTGCATAGGGTATTTTGAGGGAGCTGAATCCTTTTTTGCAATAAAAAAATGCAACAAAAATTTGTCACTAGATTCTAACAAAAATGAGCCAAAAAATCCAAAACATAGAACAATTAGCCAACTCCGCCAACATCCACCCCTTGTGCTAGTGATGGTCGGGAACATGTAATTGCTCTCCTACACGTGATGAACAATTGTTTGGTGAAGCAAGTTAGTCCTTGCATTTAAAGAAAATGTGCTAGAGACAAAGATAGTATCCATAGCCAATCTAGTAGATTATGTAGTTTATTAGCCAATGATTCAATTTACCCAAAAGCAGGAGAAGCAAAGGTAGAGCTAGTTGTTTATGTTCAATGATTTCATAGATAAATCAGACTACCATGTGTCCATTGTGCATTATGATATTTCTAAATACAACCACATGATAACATCAATTAAATTCTCATCCCTCTCATGCTTAGACTGCATCATTTAAAGGTTACTTATCAATCAACATTTGTTAAATTGCTTTTCGAATACTTTAGGGAATTGAATCCATTTCTGCAATAAAAAATGCAATTTGAGCTATGAAAACTTGGGATGTCAACAAAGATTCATCGCTAGATTCCGACAAAAATGGCCCAAAAAGTTCAAAATGTAGAATGAGTAGCCAACTTCACTGGCATATGCCTCTTGGCTCCTCTTGGCTCTTGTGTTGGTGAATACATTGTTACAAAATACGTGCATGGTGGGACACATATAATTGTTCTCTCTGCACAATATGAACATTTGTTTGGTGAGGCAAGTTAGTCCTTGCATTTTAAGCAAATGTACTAGAGACAAAGATACCATCCATATCCGATCCAATAGATTATGCAGTTCATTATCCAATGATTCAATTTACCCATAAGAAAGAGAAGCAAATGTAGAGCCAATTGTTTTTGCTTAATAACTTCATAGATAAAACATATTGCCACGTGTCCATCATGTATTATGTTATTGCTAAGGACAACTACCTATTCCATTAATTAAATTATTTTCCCTCTCATCCAGAGTGCAACATTTAAAGGTTACATATAAACTACATTTGCTAAATTACTTTTTGAATACTCGGATTTACTTGTTTGATGTAGAGAATCCCATAATAATGTGTGCACCACCCATTGAAACACTATTAAATGTTAGCATACACGTGACAATGAATAAAATATGAACTCTAGTTAGTGTTACCAAACCATAGTTAGTTATATGGCTCCATACAATGCATGTAAAATCCCTCTTAAAATCCAACCTCAGGTATCTTAAAATCCCCACAAGTATAAGTTTCTCACAAGGCTCTATGGTTCCATCCAATGCAAGGAAAATAAGTTACAATTTGTGCCCAAAATGATCACAAAGCAACATCGACAAGTTTAACAAGGGGGGCTGCTAAGCAGTAAGTCCCTGCCCTATGTTACAATTTATTCAGTTTGAGAGATTAAGTTTCTTAAATAACCAATTGTTAATATACAATATTGGCATAAATACTTAACTAGTCTTAGAATGGCAGAGGAAGTGACTGCAATATTGCAACATGGATGTAAGGCTTCTCATAAACAAGAAAAATCAACGTGTCCTAGAACATGGAAAATCAAATCTGGGGCGGGAACAACAAAAGCATCTTTTAGCGGAGACTCTGCAATCGCGTGGGATAAAAGACAACTAAAATGCCCCATTTTTCCGACGTATATTTGATAAAATATGGTCAAATTTTGGTTGTAGAATGCTGAAGTTGCTGGATATAGCTTGCAACTCGGTCAACTCGATCTCTATCCGCACCTATAAGTGGATCTGAATCTCGGGCAGCTGAATCTGCATATTATGAGCCGGGTTCACAAGGTAAGCTGAATGATTTGCATATGTTTCCATTCTACCTAGCTATGTCCTTACCGTAGCTGCCGCCTATGCTGCATAGAGAGCTAGGTTGTAACGAGCAAAAGGAAGGTACACATGAACACTGCATCAAATAAACAAATAACCACATAAGGCTTTGTCAATTTGGTTGAGTGCAACGCTTTTATCCTTAGCCCGTGAATGGCTCGATCGGGCGTGTCCTTTATGCAGAGGCTGGCAAGGAATTAGTTGATTTCCTATTAGGGTTTCTTTTGCTACGTACAGGTGCCTTTATGAGAATTCTTTGAGAACACGACAATACGTCCTCCAAGGCAGTGGTCGGTGCCGTTATGAGAATTCTGTGAGAACACGGCAAGATGTCCTCTAAGGCAGTGGAAAGCATCAGTAACCTGTACAAGAGTGTGGAAACGATGAATGCTACATATATGACTTCTTCGGATAAAACCCTTTTGCTGAAGCCCCATGAATCCTTTATCTGTTACAATGGTTTTCCACGAATGGAATATGCCACTCCTCCCATCTACTATGCATGCTGCAACGCTCATAGCTATTCCAACAACAACCATCAAATTTACCACTCAAGTAGGGTAGATTTGTGCATGTGGCAATGAATTGACTATTCAATTATACTTTCTTGATCATCCCTTGTTTTCCTCTTCCTTTTCTTATGTGAATTCCGATCAAATGTTTCGAGGGTGGGTGAAAGAGTCTGTTAGATTTATAATTATTGATGATTTGAATATCCTTCTGATTTCGACCATTACCAACATTATTCTCTTGAACCAACTACACATTGAAAGACCTTAGCAAAATGGAGGAAATGACGGTAACGGTCGGTCTTGATACGGTAAGTAGCAATCCCTCTGTCTATCAAGTGTTAGCAAGATATATAGAGTTTATCTCATGTGACAACTATTATTTTGATATGCTTTGGAGTTGCTTTGGGCGTCCATGGCTTCAATGACAGTTTTGAATTGATGTTTTTTGTCCGCAATCCTCATTTGCTTTCGCGGTTTCTGGGTTTTTATGTAAGTTATGGTTTGATTCACCAAATGTTATTCTAGAACTCCTTGAATTCGATGGCTCTCAATGTAGGCTGAGTTTTGAGAGTATATATATTTGTTTTGACAGGAAAAAGATAGATTCTATCTCTAAAATGCATGTAACAAGCAAACATCAATGTGTGTTTTGTATAGCAATGGATTTCACCGATTATTGCGGTATCCCTGTACAGCCCATGGGTTGTGCATATTTTTGTGTGCTATCTGAGTAGCATTGTAAACCGGGAGTTTTGGTTTTTGCTTTTTGGACTTTATGTGAAAATGTATTTTCTCAAAGGTCCTGGATACAGATTTTGACAAATGAATTGGATATCAAAATTAAATGATATCCAATTGTTAATATACAATATTGGCATAGAGACTTAACTAGTCTTGAATTTTAATATATAATATCATAGTGGATACGTTGTGTTGGGCCATAGTTTAGTTTCCATTAAGTATGTTGAAAATAATAATAAATAAATATATTTAAGTTTTCAAAGTGCGTGTATCATTTTCTGTTACCGGTGTCTTCATTTCCAAACTCTTTATATTCATTAAAAATTTGTAAAAGCCTAACACAAACATTTCACAGGCACAAGTTACAATCATCTCAATGCATGCGTAGCACGTGGAAGGCTCATGTATCCACCTTCACTGTGTTCTGTAAATAACTTAGCCTGACATGATTTCCAAAATCTAGAGGGCCTGCGTCCTATTCACAAGCATGCATGACAACTCTGACCATTCCTTTTGGGGACTTCTCTTATGAGTTGGTTCTTCTATTCTATGTGTTCTTTGTCCCTGAATATTCTGTTCTGGTGTTGATCTAAGCTCCTTGTGGAATAGGAAGAACTGGATCGTATTTCCTGAGGATTCCCAACACCCATCCTTGCTTCCAGTTGGCTTACTCAGTATCATTCATTTGGAATTGGGTTTCCCCCATTCGCATCTCGAGCTTGTTCATTTCCTGCTGGATACTAATTGATTGTTTTTGGAGCTTTGATAAATCCAATGCCTACTGCTTTTCGTAGTTTAAAATGCCTATCTTCACTTCCAACCTCTACTCTGCTAGTACCCAGAGGCATCCATGGCTTCATGTTTACAGAAAACACTAAGAAAGGTGGAGGTTCACTAACCGGAAGCATGGTTCAAGAGTGCACGGTTGAAGAGTGGAGGTTCACCAACAAGAAGCATGGTTGAAGAGCTTATTGAATATGCAAAGAATGCAGAGATCAAGCATTTCCCCAACCAGTCACCGAGGATGAAATATATTTTAGAAGGGCTGATGCCTCACCTCCCTCTGGTCACCCTAGGGAGGCACTACGCCCAACCCAATTTTAGAAGAATTTCCAATCCGATTGCCTCAAGAGTATGCTCGTCTCTCTTAGTGTGGAAAGCATGGTCGTGGTCTCGATGTTGCACAAATACCCCAATATCGCCCCAATCTCATCCGCGACTTGGTTATTGTCAACTCAGGAATTTGCAGGTATAAATATAATATTGTTTATTATTTCTCAATGCAGATTTCCACAGTGCCTCATAATGTTTGAAGGTTTTGATGGGTTTTTGTATATCTATGTGCTAATTTTTTTAGCATGTTAATACTTTAAACAAAATCATGGTTATTTGTGTTTTGTGGGAATGTTATCTTGAATAGTTTGAAATTGAGTGCTTGTAAGGATGCATGAAGAAACAAAGAACATAAGGAAGAGCTCTTGAATGAAACTGTGATAACACCTGTGTTTGACTACTATTATGTAAATCCGCCTCGATTGATTAGAATACAAATATTAGATTAGTCTAGACTTTAAATATTATTTAAATATCACCAAATCCTTGGATATTTAATAGAATGTTCCCCAAATCCTTGGATATTTAGCCGACAGTTCTCCAAATCCTCCATTGTTTTAAAGAAATCCTTGGACTCACGCAAAACTGTTAGCTGCTAAATATCTTCAAGATACTCAAGGAAAATCCTGCAGCTTAAAGAAAAAAGCAGGCCAGGGCAAGGATTTCTTGAGATTTTCCAGAAAATCTCAGAATATTACCAAATCCTTCGATATTTAACTGAAAGCCCCCCAAATCCTCCAGAATCCTTCGAATTACAGAAAAATGTTAGCTGCTAACCATTGTAACGCTTGCCAACAAAACAATATACAGACTCTGTAATACAGATCACCGGAAACTCCGATGAATTAGCCTCTTCACCCCAAATAAATTACAAAAAACTTCATCTTCCGTCGATATGGCCTCAAACTAGCCTTTCCAACAAGGGAAGCCAAATCAGCTCGGACTTTGGCTGAAATTTTAAATTCCTTTTGCAACACTTAAAGATTTAAGTTAAATCATTCAAACAATGGATCAACTCAACCCAATGGACAAATCTTGGGCTTCAAAAAAGACATTTAAAATACTGGCTAAAATTCTACCAATTTTAGCCAAATCATTAACAAAAACCGACAAGATTACACAAAAGTGATCTAGATTGGCTTCATAAAGCAGCCTTTACGACCTCATCGAATGCTTATCCAATATTTTGAAATACTCTGCAGAAAGCTCCAAGATTTGCTTCGTTATAGTCCTCAACGAGTGCAGAAGAAGGTCCAAAGCTCAAAATCCTCACCTGCAACTAATTCCTCGAGCATTTAAACGCATGTCAGGCCTGGGTTTCTCCACTAGAAAACAAAAAAACAAGCAAAACTCTTCTTCTGCATTCATGGATTCATCTGCTAGATTCCGTAATCTCTATTAATCTTTGAAACTTGTTTCCATAATCTCTATTAATCTTTGAAACTTGTTTCCATAATCTCTATTAATCTTTGAATATTGTTGAAATAAAATGTTCATGAATAAAAAGTAGGAGTACTATTGATGCAAAGAACAAAACCATGGAAATATGTCTCACAATTTTTGTGATAATTTGTATATATGATTAATCATAGACATTGCGACCTGCGAAGCTAGATTGAATGAGCTTCGAGGTTAAACTTATCCTAATCTATTTATGGTGCATGATACTCAACTAAACTATTTATGATGCAGGATATTGAACGTGAAAGGAAGATAAAAGAAAATCTTGAAGCTATAGAGGAAGAGAAAAGAAATCTTGAAACTAGGAGAAGGATGATACTGAATAAGTTGTTGAATTAAAAGAGGCTCTTCGTGGGATCTTGTTGCTTCTCTTTGCTAGAGTAAGATGTTGTATCCACATTGCCTTAGAGATCCTGCACCATAATTATCTAATTTGCATCAGAGGATTGTTTCCATAGCAATGGCCATTGCATATAGATCATGCACCATAATTCTCTAATTTGCATCAGAGGCGTGTTTCCATAGCAGTGAGCATTGCATCTAGATGTTACCATGGCACCAAATGGGTGCTAAATGGAGCAAACATGAAGGTGAGATTGAACAGATATAGGAATGCGGAATGCATGGAGTACACGGGGAACACATGAAGGTGAACACATGGACATGAAGGTGAACATGCGGAAAATATCACTGCTGTGAACACATGGAAACATGAGGGAATCCAACCACAATGAAACATTAACATGCATGCTATGTCACTAACATTTTATGTTTATTAAATAATGCTTGCATGCTATGTCACTAACATTTTATGTTTATTAACTAATGCTATATAGAAGATAGCATTAATGTACGGATTATTTGCTAAGGGATCCTTTGATGTTTTAACCCTAAGTTGAAATATAAAAAAATGAAAATGGCCTCGATTTGAGGCCAAATAAGAAGTCGAAGATGTTGAATGGTCAACAAAACGGTGTGAAGACTGTGTGAAGTTATTGATTGGTGAACAAAACGGTTTTATAAGGAAACCTTAACTTAAATGAAAATAAAGTGCATAGATTTGTGTGCGAACTAATAGAAATGTTGGCAAGGCCTTTCAAAGATTCCCTGCCAGCCTGAAGGCAGGGACTAATAAGGTGAAACAAATATTTTCATAGAATATCAATAATTAGAATGAACTCTTAGTAGACAAATTATAGTAAATGAGACTTTAAGCCAACATATTTGATAAAAACAATTTGAAATCATTTTTATATATGATATATGGTCGAAGCCAGTGTGAGATAGCTCTTAGAATAATTAAAATGATTTAAGTATTTCTTATAAGTTGCTTATAAGAAGTGATTATAATGAGTTATTTTCTCATCATAACTCTTTTGTTATAAGGCTTGAAAGAAAATAAAATAAAAGAGACACAATGAATAAAAGCTAAGGTTGACCCTGTAATACAGGGATGTTATATGTTCTAGCTTTGTGCCCGGCCTCCGAGTTTTTAGTTGGATAGGAAGTCACTAGTCACACATAGATTAATTGGAATCAACACTCTAGTTTATATGAGGCTTGGGGTGTTGGATGACTTGATTACTTCTTTATCCTGGTTTAGTCTCCAACTGTATCTAGTTTTGAAGGAGTGCTACAAGCCAAAATAATCTCAATTAGGGTTTATTTTTTAGTAATTAAAAGTAACAATGCAAATATTTGTTTGATATTTTCCATGAATCTTACTTGTGCTCCAACTCACTTGGTTTTTTTTAAATTTGCTGACAATGATTTTTTTTCACCTTTGCAACAAAATTGATAAAACTTTCCATTGAGTTCAACAAAGAGAATGACGTGTATTCAATTAAATTTCAGATATGTGACCAATACATTTAGAATTAAGAAGGGTGGAGTGCCAACTTCCTTTGAAAATGATGATTAGAGATGGAAATACACTCCAATTTGAAAGCGTGGAGCCAATTTTTGGTAACAATACAATTTTTGATGACCTTAGCAACCATTTCACCAATGAATGCACCAACCTAGTATATTCTCTAGTTAGATTATCCCTTTTCTCATATAGAGGTATTAGCTATATGTGACTTCGTATTGGATTGAGGTAATGGTGTTTCCAAGGGATCATTTCCTAATTTTGAGTCAATCATATCACATGCATCAAAGGAAGTGACACCAAGATCAAGATCACCAGAAAAGGCACATGATTGGACAAAGATGACGGAAGAAAAAGAGAAGTAGGGTAAGTAGATATATTGATAGAGGCACAAACAACAAGGGCAACACCAACTCACAGTATTCTAAGATAGACACCATAATATATCGATCACTCAAGAAAAATATCAATCTTGACACTAGGCACATCAGTTGTTTCTACATTCCTATCATTCTACCACTTCTTATAGGTTGCTACAATTTAGATTAGGAAAGAAACTAGTGCTATGATTTGTTGTACTTTCCAATGCTAACCATAATTCTAAGTTGGTTGTTTCCAATTCACTCCTAAAACCATCAAAGATTATATTTATTTGAAGATTATGGTACTATATGATGAACATAGCTATGAAGGTGGTGCCAAGCAATGATAGGGATACATGAAAGGATCTCAAGCCGGTACTAGGGATATGTGGAATATTTCCAATGGTATGTGGAATATAGCTCAAAATCACTGTGTTGTATGCTCAACGTTTAATATATTTCATATATGTTGCTTTGTTGTATGCTCTACATTTAATATATTTCATATCAATTGATTTGTTGTATGCTTGACATTTAATATATTTCATATGGATTGTTTGGTTACTGAGCAATACCTTTTAATGCATTACTTTCATTAACGACTGTAGCATCAATTTACATTTTCCATCCCTAACTCGACAAAGAACATTTCACCAAATATGCGACTCAACATTTATCTTACCTCTACATGAGGTAAAATAACATGGTGAAGTTTATGATTGGTCCACATAAAGCATTATTGAATGAAAAGGATGAAACATCAAGACATGGTAAAATGGAAAATAAATAGTTTAAAGTGATCGATTGACATTTTTCACACTAATTATTTTTTAGCGGAAAAATCACCTTCTTGTTATTTCAAAGGAATCAAGGAAATCTCACACGCACAAGAAATCTCAACAAGCTTCCCCACATTTTGTAGGTTGGTAGGTCGAAAAAACCGTCAACCAAACATCCAAGCCAAAACATGTCTCAATGGAATTGAACCCGGGTGGATGGAATGAAATCCATCTAGCCCCACCAATGGACCACCGTATCCTTAACAATTTTGCACACTAATTCTTATGAATAGTAAACGATAACAAGTCGAATATATCAATTATTTTTATGGTAGGGACTAATAAGGTAGATAGCCATGTAGTGGCTAGTTTATGCCTAGATTATTAGAAATTTGAAAATAAAGAGTTGAGGATAACAAAATAAAGATATTCATAATGCAGTACAACACATGATATATGTTTCATATGTTTTAGATAAGAATTGATTACGGTAAAAAATAGTGGGGTTTGTTTGCTTTGCTTGCGATTTATTGCACATTGTGATGAAACAACCCCTATTTCTTTTTATTGTGCGTGATGTCCTAAAAGGGAGTGACTATGAAAATAGGAACAATGCCCATTAAAAATATGCTAAATGAACATTGCTACATATAACAAGGATGATTGCTAGGCAGCAAGTCCTTTCCTAATAGTGAGACAATGATTGAGAAGAGACTATGATTTATATGGTTTTAGTTGTTGTACTAATAACTATGAGTTTTGATGCTACACGCGAGACAATGGTTGAGAAGAGACTATGAACTATATGGTTTGTGTTGTTGTACCCATAACTACGAGTTTTTATGCTACAGGTTTTCCATGATAATATCATAATGGATTTTGAGTTACTTTTGATGTACTTAATGTACAAAACTATGATGCAAGGCATGTAAGGTTTAAGTGATGCATTTAACATTTTTGTTGAGAGTTTAGAACTTTTACAGGTATGAATTTCATAGTTTTTGAATTCGTAGTGGAAAAAAATCAATTGATTGTGAATGTGTATTTAGGCACGCTTTTATTATGGAAGCTAATGATTTTTTGGAAAAAAAGATTAAAAAAAAACTACTTTGAATTAGGAAGTAATGCATATATGAGAATGCAAACAAAATAATTTTTAATTATCATAAAAATAAACAAATAATTGTAGTTGATAAGCATAACTTAAGTCATTTATTCAAATTTGAATTTATTTTTCATCGTCACGGTATTTTGGAATACAAGTCTATCCACCTGAGTTGGATGAAGCATCTGTCAAAGCAACTAGAATTTGATAAGAATTTTCGTTGGGATTCTCGGACAAAATCATTACAATGAATTATCATGAGGTGCCTTGAAAAGACAATGTAAAGAAATGGTGTCAAACTCCCCCTCAGAAACGATATCATCACATTATGACAATGACCCCAATGCCACTTGTATGTTGAAGGATGAGAATTTGAATGTACACAGAACACAAGCAACCTCCATTCTTCTTCACTATCTAACTTTTGTTGAATCCATTGAGTAGCAGACATGACTAGTTATTGTTAGACAAAATAGAATAATGAGGTGGAATTGTATTGGGAGATGGCTTGGGTGGGGATTATAGTCCATTAGAAAGACTCATTGGATGGGTGGGCTTCATACATTGATAGAACATGATGCCCAACCAACATTTCCAAGATATGGATGATTCCCACTTGCTCATGTTAGTGCCACTTTTAAGAGTTTTGCCAAGCATGCATAGCAAGAAAACAACATAGTATATGATAGAATATGATCCAAGAGGGTATCCAAGATCGATCAAAATGCAAAGAGAATATTACAACAGTGTAGATCTCGTTGAGAGCTTTTCGTGACGTTCGTTTTTCACAAAATGAACTCCAGATGTGAAAGATATTGAGTTTTGAAGTTACGACTAAATAGGTAAAATGGAAAAAAATGGGCCACATGGCATACCCTCAAGGTGGCACGTGGAAGGAACAATCAACATACAAGTGACATGGTAATCCTACAACAGGCCATATGGAGGCATTCAGGTGACATGATCGATGAGTTGGACCAATGACAGT
>LPNX010682054.1:198257-235697 GCA_001517045.1 Pseudotsuga menziesii | reverse complement strand
GCTAGTTGTATTTAAAGCTCCACAAGTGTTTCTTAACCTATTAGTTCGCTAGTTGTATTTAAAGTGAATGGGTCATTTTGTTTCAAAAAGGGACAAACCGAGGGCTTAGCCCTTAGCCCCAATGTATTTTCCACATATCATACCGTCAGTCCAATGGAAAAGCCACATTGCAACAATATTCCAATTCATACTACAAGTCCCCACCGTAAGCCAAACTGCAACATCATCGCATATCTAACAACAAACCAAACCATTTCATCGCATATCTAACAACAAACCAAACCATTTCACGTTAAAACAAGAGGAACATGAGGCCCACAGGTTTGACCCCGTGACCTTCGTTTCCCATTTCCCACGCTTTACCAATGGGGTACGACCTAGTCCTTGGTAAAGGATTGGGGAAAAATATTTATGTGTTTGCTGCGGATTTTGGAGCCCAAAATGGGGCACATGACCACCATTTCGGGGCTCAAAATGCTTTATAAACCCCTTGTTTAAGCCATGCAATAGGAAGAAAGAGACCACACTTTGCATAGTTCCCAAGAAGATATATGAAATTAATGGGAACACTTCTTGAGGTGGAAAAAAGTACAGTCCTTACAAGAGCAGGCAATAGTTGTGTCGAAGTTCATGCCAGAGAAGGGGTCGAATTGATACTCATTTTTCTTGAAATTTTGAGAGGAACGAAATGGTGCAATTTGTTTCCGAGTTTGACTGACATAACTCATACATTTTTCCAAAACTCATGTATGTAAGCTTTTGAAGACTTAATAAGATCAACATTCTAATTGGAAGTGGCCTAAAGATGTATCTCAGGAGGGGTGAACTTCGTTATTATTTGTTGCCTACAATTTTATGGTTTGCATACTTGTTTATTTGCTTGTGTGGTTTGATTAAGCACTTAAAATTTTCCTTTTAAAGTATTTTTATAAGGTTAAAAATTCAATTTTCACATGCAATTTATATGGTTAAAAAGATCCTGAATTTTTTTAGATCAAGTTTAGTATCATATCATCTTAACCATTTCATTGTGAGTTTGTGAACATTAACAAGATCAAGGCTTCAACGTAGTGAAGGAGAACTTGAATAATTTTACCCAGAAATTGGTTCAAGAATATGGAGAATGATTTCACCAAAAGGAGAAGATGGGGCTACTTCAATCCCATCTGAAGGGGAATTTCTTAAGGATTTCATGATGATGCAAACAATGGCGGAGGAGCTTTATTAAGATCGGAAGAAGGGTGAACAGGGTGGCCCATATCATACTGAAGGTAAAAGAGAAGGAGATGGTGAGGACCCTCCTAAAACTCCACCATATTCACCATCTTTTCTTGATGGTTCTTTACCTTCTCCATTCGAAAAGAAAAAGAAATTTGATGGAAAAATTGATTTCATTATTCCTCAATTGAAGTTTGATATTAAGTTTGAACTACCTATTTACAATGGAGAACTTAATGATGAAAAATTAGATAATTGGACCCGTCAAATAAAATTTTATTGTAGTATTCAAAAATTCACTGAAGATAGCATCAAAATTCTGTTGGCTTCTCTCCAACTTGGAGGGACTAATCTCATATGGTGGGAGAGCAGTTCTCAAGAGGATCTTTCCAAAAAAAGGTAAAATTATATGTTGTTGGTATGAGTTTACGTCAGCATTAAAAAAACAGTTCTATCCGTTGGGGTGTATGCAACAAGCTATTACATACTACCATAATTTGAGGAAAGGTAAAGGACAAAGTGTGCAAGAATACACACAAGAGTTCATAAAAAGAGATTTGGTACTTGGTATACCTCTCTACACTTAGAAACTCTTCCCAAGTATATAAGATGATTACATAGTTATTTATGTCATATGATACTTATGTTTAATCCTAATAACCTTGATGAGCTATGTGTTCAAGTGACTCATATGGAGTCCAAGGGGAAGAATACAAAATAAAAATTTTCTAAGAAACCTTTTAAGCCAGATGGAAACGCGTTTAAAGGTAAAGGGAAAGGTAAACATAAACCTACCGTGAATAAAGAAGGAGAAAAACCTACATGCACTCATTGCTAGAAAAAGGGATATGATGCATCCAAATGCTGGAAACTTCACTCAGAACTCAAGCTTGAGAAGTTTTAGAATAAGGAAGACAAGAAAATCAATGCTGTAGGAATCCAACATGATTTGGGATCTGACTCTGGGGATGAAACTAAGGTTGTTAATACACACATTCAAGGTAAAAATCCTTCTATTTAAGGTTCAAAGCGTGAACCTAATGTTGATGAAAGAAAGAAAAGTGAGCTATTTCATATTAGGGTAATCTCTAAACACACAAAAATTGATACTCTTTTTAATAGTGGATCACAAGAAAATCTCATTTCAGAAGAGATAGTTAAAAAAATTCATTTGGAAACTAAGTTACACTCTAAACCATATCCACTTGGATGGGTATGTGATAATGCACAATTGAAAGCTACAAAATAGTGTAGACTTAGATTTTCCATTACTTTTGGATTTGTTGATGAAGTTGATCTAGATGTGGTCCCATTGGATATTTGTGGTATTGTGTTGGGTAGTCCTTATCGTTATGATAGGGAGGATATATTTTACAGGGACGATAACATGTATCAACTCACCAAAAATGGTATTGAATACATTGTTTGTGCACACTGCATGAAAACTAATCTTTCTATGGTTTCTACAAATCAAATGAAGAGGTTGGTAAATGCTAGTAATAATTTTTTCCTTATAATGGTTAAAGCAAAGGATGTTGATTTTTTTTTAGGGGATGTGATCCAAAACTTAAAAAATACTTGATTAAAGTGGTATCTAATTATGACATTATGTTTCAAGAACCGAAAGGGTTACCTCCTAAAAGATAATTTCAGCAGGATGCACCTCTTCCTAACATTGGCATGTACAAGTATTCAGTTATTGAGAGTGCAGAGATAAAGAAGTAGCTTCAGGAATTGCTTGAGAGAGGGGACATTCGACCAAGTTCTTCTCCGCGTGGTTCACTGATTGTTTTGGTGCCAAAAAAGGATGGCACATGGTGCATGTGTACAGATTACAGGGCACTAAACAAAAATACAATTATAAATATGTATCCTCTTCCCCGAATTGATGATATATTGGATCGGCTTAAGAATGCAATTTTTTTCACTAAGTTAGACTTGCGAAGTGGATATCATCAAATTCAAATTCATGACAATGACATTTGGAAGACTGCTTTCAAAACTAAAGATGGATTCTATGAGTGTATGGTAATGCCCTTTAGGCTTTGTAATGCACCCACAACATTTATGAGGGTGATGAATGATGTTTTTAGACCCTTTATTGATGATTTAGTCATAGTCTACTTAGATGACATTTTAATTTTTAGTTGTACTTGGGAAGAGCACGTCAAGCATGTAAACAATTGTTGGATGTACTTGTAAGGGAGAAATTGTACTTAAAGATGTCCAAATATGAGTTTGGGAAGACATCTTTAGTACATCTAGGTTACATTGTAGGGGGTGGTGAATCAAGAATTGATCCCTCTAAAGTGGAGGTCATTGTGAATTGGCCTAAGCCAAATAATGTAATCGATGTAATAAGTTTTTTGGGAGCAACCCAATATCAGAGGACATTCATTGCGGACTTCTCCTTCATATATTATCCATTACATGCTTTTACAAGCGCGAACAATTTCTTTCAGTGGGAAGGAAAAGAACAAAAAACCTTCAACACTCTGAAAGAAAAAATCAGCATAGCTCCAATACTTGCACTGCCAGATCTACAACAACCATTTGATATAGAAACTGATGCTAGTGGTTATGCCATGGGGGAAATCTTAATGGAACATAAAAAAACCAATATGCTATCACTCTAAAACCTTCTCTAAAGCAATAATTAACTATCCTATCTATGATAAAGAATTGTATGCATTAGTACAAAGTGTGAATAAGTGGAAACATTACCTAATGGGTAAGGAAACAATCATACAAATTGATCATCAACCACTAAAAAATATTCAATCACAAACTAAGCTACAACAATAAAGGAATTTCAGGTGGATGGGTTTTTTACAACAATTTCATTTGGTTATTAAGTACAAGAAAGGAATTCAAAACAAAGTTGTAGATATGTTTTCTAGACCTCCAATAAGTGCTTTTATTGTTATTCAACAAAGTCCTTTGGTACATTCAAGTTATGTTGAACAATATACTAAGGATGGAGACTTTAAAGAAGTATATGAATCACTAATGCATGGCTCTCAAAATGAATAATTGGATTATCATATTTATGAAAAGTTGTTGTATCATATTGGAAAAATTTGTATTCTACAAAGTGAAAGAGTGCATGTGATAAGAGAAGCTCATACTTTTCTCATTTCAAGACATTTTGGTGTAGGAAAAACTGTAGCACAATTGCAAAAGTTTTGTTATTGGAATCAAATGAATGATATTGTGTCCAAGTATGTAAAAGGATGTGTTATGTGCGCAACAAGTAATCCAAGTAATATAAAGTTAGGCTTGTACACTCCACTTCCAGTTCCTTCTTGCCCATGGGAAATTAGTGTGTCAATAGACTTTGTAGGAGGGATACCAATGTCTAGAAAAGGACATGATTACTTATATGTTGTTGTGGATAGGTTCAAGAAAATGTGCATTCAAATGCCTTGTAAGAAGCATGTCACAACTGAGTAAACTATTTATTTTTTCTTTCAACATGTATGGGTTCATTTTGGGTTATCTAATTCTATTATATCTAATCGATATTCCCTCTTTCTTGGGAAATTTTGGTAATCTCTATGGGAACTTATGGACACAAAGTTGAAGAACAACACAACATTTCATCCACAAACCGATGGATAAACTGAAGTGGTCAACCAGACCGATGTACATCTTCATCGAGGGTATTGTGCCAAACATCCTAAGATTTGGGATGAGCAGTTGCATTGTGTTCAATATCCCTACAACAAATACATACACTTTTTAACACATAAATCTCCATTTGAGACATGTTTTGGGTATTTGCCAAAGTATCCCTTAGACTTTATTTTTGGTAAAGATTAATTGGAATATGGACAAGTTGATGCGGATAAAGCTTTGAATTTTATTCAACATATCTAGTCGGTTCATCAAATAGTGTAGGAACAGTTGGTATCAATTCAGGTCAAGTATAAAGAAAGACATGACAAGCATCGGGTGGATCATCACTTTCAAGTTGGTGATCAATTTTGGATTCATATCAACAAAGATTGACTCCAAGGTGAAGGTAGAAAGATGAAACCAATAAGGTATGAACATTTTACAATTTTGGATCAAGTTGGTAACAATGATTTTCGGTTAGATTTTCCTCCTTATATGAAAATGCATTCCATTGTTAATGTGGAAAAATTAAAATTGTATGAGCCCCCTATGATTGTGGACCAAGATGTACAGGTTCAAGTACCTTATGTTGATGAGTTTTCTCCTGAGTACCTCAATGAACTTCAGGAAGATGTCATACTTGATAAGAAGGTCAAATCTTGACGAAGAGGTGCTCTGGAATATCTTTGTGTGGTGCTTAAAGTAATGCACCCAATTAAGGCATGATGGCTAGAAACTGGAAGAGTGAGGGAACTATGCTCTCACCTCTTTTATGAATGATTCCATGCTTTTGGACACCCAAAAGCTTCCCAGCAGAAGGGTTTGATATAGGAGGATCTTCAAGATTGATTAAAATGAAAATATTCAAAATGTATAAAGAATATTATAACAGTGTAGAGCTTGTTGAGATATTTCTGGTGACATTCATTTCACACAAAATGGCCTATGGACATGAATGATATTGAGTTCTGAAGTTACGATTAAACAGGTAAAATGGAAAAAATGGGCTGCATGGCATATCCATAGGGTTCCAAGTGGCAGGTACAATCAACATGTACAATTAGAATACAAGTGACATGACATTCCTACTACAGTTCGCGTGGAGGTGTTCAGGTGACATGGCAGGTGAGTTGGACCAACGACGAGATGACAAGTGGCAGGGAGCCGTCCATGTGGACCAACTAGGGCCTCCCACATGGAATCTTGGTTGGTGGTTGTTAGTACTATCTACTTAAAAAATATGGAGTTAAGGAGGATCGAACCCTTGAACTCCTCTACTCCTAATCCTCCACTATATCTTCCTAGCCATAACCTCCACAAGTGTTTCTTAACCTATTAGTTCATTGGTTGTATTTAAAGTGAATGGGTTATTTTGTTTGAAAAAGGGATGGGATGAGGGCTTATCCCTAAGCCCCAACATGTTTTCCACATATCATATCGGTGGTCCAATGGACAAGCCATAACACAAAAATATGCCAAGTCATACCACAAGTCACCACTGTTATCCAAACCACAATTCACCACCATAAGCCAAACCACAACACTATCGCATATCCAACAACAAACCAAACCATTTCACATTACAATGGGAGGAACGTGAGGCCTGTGATTTTGAACCCGGAAACTCCATTCCCCATTGTCCACACTTTACCAAAGGGATACATCCCAGTCCTTGGTAAAGGATAGGGGTAAAATATTTATGAATTTTCTACGGATTTTGGAGCCCAAAATGGTGCGTGTGGCCACCATTCTGGGGCTCAAAATGATTTATAAACCCCTTGCTTAAGCGAATAAATGGAGAGACAGAGACCATGCTTTGCATAGTTCCCAAGAATGTACATGCCGTTAATGGGAACACTTCTCGAGGTGGGAAAATGTACAGTCCGTACAAGCACATGTAAAGGTTGTCTCGAAGTTTGTGCTAGAGGAGACTTTAGGAAAATGGGGTTGACTCTATACTCATTTTTCTCAAAATTTTGAGAGGAAGGTAGTGGCGCAGTCCGTTTCTCAGTTTGATTGATAGAACTCAGAATTTTTTCTATAACTCATGTATGTAAACTTTTGAAGACTTAAAAAGATCGATCTTCTCATTGGAAGTGGCCCAGAGATGTATCCCACGAGGGGTGAACTCCGTTATCATCTGTTGCCTACAAATTTTATGGTTTGCACACATGTTTATTTGCTTACCTGGTTTGATTAAGAACTTAAATTTGTGTTTTTAAAGTCTTTTTATAATGTTAAAAATGAAATCTAGTTCACATGCAATTTATATGGTTAAAAGATCCTGAAAAATTTCATATCAGACTTAGTTCAACTCTCGGAAGAATTTCCTGCATTGAAGCCATCTCCCTCAATAGGCTCCCAATATCAACAAGTCTATTGAGGTCTCTTTATAAAATTGGAAGGTTAAGTTGAAGGTTGATCTCCTTAATTACATACTTGAAACCAAAATTATTATTAATAATAATTGAGTAAATTCATTTGGAATAAAAAACTGCTGCTATGGAGTAGATATTAAAAAAAATAAATTTAATTAATAAAGAACCCTAACTCTTTCAAGCAACTTGCCGTCATGATTTTTTTCATAATGAAATAATATCTCTTTAATGCTTTGAATGGAAAAGCACTTTAATTATAACACTTCATGATTTTTAAAATCATTGATGTGGACATCGAGATCAAGTGTCACCTTTGCTCAAACACCTACCAGACTGCAGATGCCCGAGGATATATTTCTTGGAATCCCACTTACTTACTATGACCGAACCTATCTAATAATGAATTAAAGCATGCATGCGTTATTAAGCAAGCTATGGAAGGTGTTCTCTCCACCATGTCTACTATTGAATGATTAACATTTAAACAATTTCATGTCAATAGTGTGGCTAGGCTTTAGAAACCTTTCATAATTTCTCAACAACCGAAGTCTATTCAACGACTATTCATCTTTGTGGGCACGTGGCGTTAAGAAACTATGGAAAAAAGCAGATATTTGAACAAATTCTTGATGCAAATGTAGGAGGAGTAGTTTCTAGACTGGGACTTCAAAGATTCAAATCAAGTTTCAATCCTAACCCCTCTCCTTTAACTTGGGGCATCTTTGATGGATTACATGAGAACAAAAACATTGAAGAATATCGTTCAAATTCCTTGTGGAGTTTCATTATGGCATGATAGATAATGAAATTCAGTGCAAGAAATGTGAAAATATTTGGGTCGACCTAAGTGAATCCATTTCCATAAGATTTACAATATCCTCACTCATCATATGCACTGTTATTTTAAACCACAAGAACAAGTAAACATCAGATTTATATCAGGTACAACTTCAAAGAAAGTATCAAGATGGATATGTACAAGAGTGAATTCACAGAACTGTTGTTTGGGGTTATCTCCACATGGGAGCAATACAGGAAAAGTATATCTACAAGCCCATGAAAGAGCACTCATACTTTACTGTGTTTTAGTACATAGGGTTCTTTGAGAAGTCTAAAGCAAGTGGAAAGGCACTGCCAAGAGACAAAAAACCTGAAATAGGGGAGGAAATAAATAGGGAACATATAAGTAAGGTGCAAACACTTATTGTCTTGATGGTCCATCAATGAAAGATAAATCCATCAATCTATTGGATGCTTACCCATACCTATATAAGAATAAGATTTCTCTGAATGATTGCTTCAGACTGTTGAACTTGCTTCTTTCCTTTTTGTATATTCTAGAAGGAGTCAGCTTGGGTGGAGGCCAATGCTCAAATATAGAGGATAAAAAATATAAAGGCTTGGTTATTTCCATTTTCTTGGACCTCTCCCTCTGATTGACTGAGGAAAGAACACTAGCTTACCCCATCTACATACTTGCATGTTGGAGGTGAGAGCAGCAAGAAGACTCTAGCCAATATCAATGCGCCAAGCAAATCAACGGACCAACATGAACAACAAGTAGATCCTGATGTGATTCCAAGCTTATGCAACACTTACTAGGTGGCAGGAGTGATTGTCCCTATGATTTTTGGATGCCTACGATATGCAGGTGCAAGCATAGGCAAACAATTTGAAAAAATTCCAATCTTAGTCACATCTACTAGAACAGGAAGTATGATCCATGACACATTTTCCAAAACAAAGGATAACATAATAAATTTCATGGGCCTTTTCAAAACATAGGAGAACCATAACCCTCAATGCCACAACATGGAATCTAGAGAGCCATGCACAAAAGGTGACTTGGAATTCATGAGAGCATAGATACACACAATAAACAGAATTGTATCACACATAAACAAAGATACATCACACTTAAATAAGTGTTGTGAGATCCAACTTATTCCACTTTTGGAGGAAGAGGTTGAGAGAATCTCTCAAAAACCTCTAGCTAACCCAACCCAATCCCTAAACTCTAGTATGCATCATAATGAGGCATTATCTCTAACACCCCCTTTAATTCCTACCTTACAAAACATAGCAAAAGGTTACAACACCAATTTATCATATCTGTCTCACTGGTCCTCATACATCAAACATACACACAATAAACATAATTGTATTACACACATAAACAGAGATACATCACACTTAAATAAGTGTTGTGAGATCCAACTTATTCTACTTTTGGAGGAAGAGGTTGAGAGAATCTCTCAACAACCTCTAGCTAACCCAAACCAATCCCTAAACTCTATTATGCATCATAATGAGGCATTATCTCTAACACCCCCTTTAATGCCTAGATTACAAAACATAACAAAAGGTTACAACACAAATTTTGTCATATTTGTCTCACTGGTCCTCATATGCAGTTTCATGCATCTCAGAACTTCATAGACATGTTATTTCTCTCCCATCATCTTTGAGCTACCACTTCATACAGCAAAAATACAACCGCTTCCGACCATCTTTGAAGTATCCATATTTGAAGTATCTATAGGATCGAAGAATCTAAAATACCCTGAATAATAGTCTCGATACTGAAACATCTAGTAATCAATCTTACAAAATGACCCTTTTACACACTCATCAACACAATGATAACACGTAACTGATGATCTTGGAGCACCGAAGTACAACAAGAATCAAGATTTTACAATACATGTATCTGAGTATAAAAGGAAAGCTATGAATCTCTATGGTGGCTCTTCCTTCTTCTCATTGCACGGATCATAGCATGCACGTTGATCCATGCACAACACATAATTCATCGCCTCATTTGGAAATGAAGACATCCGCAAATGAAGACTTCTGCAAATGGCTTCAACAAATTGATAATGACTCCCCTCTCAGTGCAGCGAATACTTTCTCATGATATACTTCTTGACTGGCGTTCTCACAACAATATTTTTCCTACAATTGCGATGTCCAACAATCTATGTAGAACTATTTCATTCGGAAGTGGTTGCAATTCTGTAGAAGTACACATGCATTTTGATGACATTGATTCTCCTTAATAATTCAGTTCTTTCCAATGCCCTATAGATCAATGGTACACACAAAGTTAGCACACAAAGAGAACAAGAAACAAAAATATGGACGAATTTGAACAGTGCACCTCTTTTTCATGATTTGTGACCACCATTGATTAAAAAATCCAGGAAAACAACACACTAAATGAAGGACACAACTCTCCTCCTCTCCCCCCAAAACATAAATCTATAATAGGATGCCCCTGTACAATCACACACATAGAAAATTCAAAATCTATACCTATTTACAGAGGATTGGTTATCAAGGCTCTCACATTTTTCTGGGCACTCTCGTGAGGGATTAAGCCCAGCCAGACTCTGATAACAACTTGGAACTCATGAGAGCAGAGATACACACAATAAACAGAATTGTATTACACACAAACAAAGATACATCACACTTAAATAAGTGTTGTGAGATCCAACTTATTCCACTTTTGGAGGAAAAGGTTGGGAGAATCTCTCAACAACCTCCATCTAACCCAACTCAATCCCTAAACTCTAGTATGCATCGTAATGAGGCATTATCTCTAACAAGGTGTTCATGTTATACGTTAAAAGGAGGAATGAAGCACACAACGATGCATTCTAATTAAGATAGCCATTAGAAAAACACTCACTAGAGGCCAGAAGCCATAATGCATAACCTCTATATATGTAGCTATATAGTGAGTTAACGTAATTATTTCTAAGTTACCCATAAAGAACTGCGACCAACGATCCCAGGACCCTTTACTCAGATCGATTTGAATCATGAGAAGTGCACAAATTGTTTGTTGTGTTTTATTTAGGTGAAAAAAAGAGAAGTGCACAAGTAAGGTTAGTAATAACACGCATGTTACATTTTGTGCAATTGGAGCACCATAAGACTACCCAAGTTTCTGTGATATTTTTAAATTTATGTTCATATGTTGTATCTTCGGTATCTATTTCTATTATGATTCAAAATATTGAACATGAAAGGAAGAGAAACTAAAATCTTGAAGCTATGGAAGAGGATGATACTGAAGAGGACGCTGCAGTAAAAACGGCTCTGCTTGTTGCTCTATGTGGAGTAAGATAGAGCCAAAGATGAAGCAACTTCTGCATTCCAAGAGACTCATGGCCAGTTCATGTGAATCTGCTAGTTTGATCCTTATCATCTCTTTTAATTACAAATATGATGTACTCGTGAAGCTTAATACTTCCATGAGTGGAAGGCTACTCAATATTTGGAACAATGTTTCCTAGTGCAAGCCCCAACATAATTTTTACGAACTTTGAGGCCACATGACTTTTATGAACTCTGAGGATTTTAGGCGACTATGCATGCTGCAACGTGCTATCATGCCAAGTCACTAGGCATGTTGTAACGTTCCAAGTCATACCAAGTCAAGAGTGGGACGGTGGCACACCAAGGCGGTGGAAGTGCCTAGTCCCATGGAAACATAAACATTGAAAAAAAAGAAACATAAAATGTTTCAATTTAATTCTAAACTATCCTCATAGTATTAATCTGCTTGAAACACAAAGTCATGACTATTCAACCAAAAACTTGGGCATATCATTCTATTGAAAATAGGCTCACCTTGAAAAAAGGCCAATTAAGAGGTCAAATGTTTTAATTAGTGGATTAAACGGTGCACCTAACAGGTCAAATGTTTAAATTGGTGGATTAAACGGTGCAACTCACAGTATTGATTAAATACAACTATTCAATTTTCTTTAGAATTCAGACATATGGTAAAAATATTTGATTTGGGTGCCCGATTAATTGAAACGACGACAAGTAGAATCATAGAGTCCCTTCTAGCCTGAAGGAAGGGACGAATAAGGAATGTGCTAAATGAACATTGAGCTTTTTATCACTTGGCCTCTTATTGCTGTGTTTTTTTTGTCCTCTTGGTTGTGTTTCTATTTATGGTTTCTAGGGCCTTGAAAAAAACAATGATACTTGGTGAAGGAGGTATGAATAATCTTTTCAAGTTTGTTTGGATAATTTTTTAGTGGGTTGTTTTCTTGAAATTTGTAAGATCAATTTAATAAAATTTATTTTTCACTGATGACAATGTTTTGTATGCAGCCTCTATGGTCAACTCAAGGATAAGTCTTCCTACATTTATTTCACGGTAGTAATAGTATTTAGAAGTCCTAGGTTTTACGCATTTTTATCTACATATTTTGTGTTGAATATTAAGTAGATTGTCCATATTAAACTTTTTTTTGTAAGTTAGTGAAGAACCCTGTATTGCTGAAAAAGAAAATAATGTTACAATCAACTTTTCGCTACCTACCAGAAGGCCAAGTGAGGCAGAAAGGAGTGGCTAACTTCCAAAAGAAGATCACAGAACACTCAACCAAAATGGCACAACTAACACTAAATCCAGATCTAGTATAGGATCATAGCAGAGGGTAGCTGAAAGAGAAACAATGACATGGAAAGAATAAATAAGAAGATCCCAACCCTGAATGGGCTGATTCTCAGGTCTTTCCCTTTTTTCCTTGTTTTTTCTTGACTTGTATCCATCCCTCTGAAGCCGGGGACACTAAATCCAGTTGCATCGCATCAATGGACTCATGGTGGAGCTCCTTGTTAGAGTCTAAAGAGGAAGTTTCATGGTATCTTTTATGCCCTTAAGGGGGGTTGCTTTTTGTGCATTCATCTTCTAGAAGAGGCAAGTGCACCTTGGGTGGAGGTGGAGTGGATCCCTGTTCCTGTTCAGCTAGGGGCATGTCTTCATCAAGCTGGTCATCTTGAGTGTTATTGTCTTCATCAAGATGGTCGTCATGAGTGCTTGCTTCATGAGGTTGCCATAGTTTGGATCTGTGTTCCTTCGTTGTTTGTTGTCGATGGGTTTTATTTTGCGGACATGCATTAAGAAGGTGGCCCGCTTGTTGACATATCTTGCACATGAAGGCTGTGTTTTCATAGTCCAAGGATTGAATCCACATGGAGCTGCCTAACTTCAGGTTGATCATGTCGGGGAGCCCAGGACTGATATCAATGGTGGCGTAGATGCGAGTAAAGGTGAAAAGACCCTGTGCTGAGTGAGTGTCATCAGAAAAAATGAAGCAACCCAGTGCGTTTCCAATCCCTTTGCAGATCGATTGAGTCCAGAAGTGGATTGGAAAGTTTGGAAGATGTATCCATATGGGCACCTTCGTCATGAACATGGTTGAAGGGTTAAATGAAGGGAACCAGGGGGTTAAGAAAATCCCAGCACACCCCTATAACCAGGGCCCCTTTCTCATAACTGACAGAAGGTCTTCTCGAGAAGGAAAAGTCACTAAAAAAACCTTTAGAGCAGAGCAATACCTTATAGTCCTCGAGCTAGTTTGATTTGATCCATTCAAGGAGATCTTTTGTTTTTGGCTAAAGTCCATTGAATTTTTAGATTAGGGTTTGTTTCTTGAGCATGAGAAGGTTCTGGATGACTTCCAGTTGCTTAATCTCCAAAGTGGGAATCTCCTCGTATTTATCTACTATGTAGACCGGGTGATCAGGGGTCTGGACCGGATGCTGAGCTGTAGAGAACCGCTCTCGCGTTTCCTCCTTGAAGGACTTAGGATGAGAAGCAGAGGGTTTGTGGTTTCCTCCCCGAAGACAACCCACCATGGATATGCATGCATCCTTTGAGATCCCAAGGATTTGGAGTTGTCGGTGGTCTAAGAGTTGCTATCCTGCATAGATAAGCCCCTGCAGTCCTGAAGGGGTACCATTTGCTTGTTGAATCAAGGATTTTAGTTGCAAAATAGATCTTTGTGGGTTCAATCGCAAACAAAGAGATACCCCCTTTAGATATCTAAAAAAAATCGAAAAGGAATTACTTGCAGAGTTCTCATCCGCGTACTTCCCACCGTAGAAGGAATATTTGTCGTTGCCGCTGCCTCACTTGAAATCACCGCCCTGGCACAAGAAGCATTTTATCCCATAATGGAAAGACAAACCCTTATTGTGAAGGTGCAAGCCGAAGCAACATGTGCCTCTATTTCCCATGAACAGCGTGCCAAGGTGCTCGACCAACTTTGACACCATATCGACATGGAAATCTGTCACAATTCGACCGGCTGGGACACTGTCGATCTGCATGTCGAGGGAAACCTTAGGGTTTGGAATCTTTTAGCACTATATCTTCTTCCCATCTGATTGTCCCTATTAAACTTATTAAAATGGCATATTCTCATATTGAACATATACATACAAGGTCACATATTTAAAAACTAAAATTTTGATTTTGATTTTATTAGTATTATTAATCATTTATTATTTTTAGTAACTTTAGAATATATATAGAATTTGAATTAATATATATTGAACTATCACTTGATATCAAAAATAAAGTTGAGAAGGAACTTGGGGGTAGAAGGGGCATTAGCACCGGATAAAGAATCTTTTTCCAATGTGGGACGTAAATCTCACATTTCATTAGAAAAAACCAATGCTATTAAACAAGTTAGGGAAGGAAAGAAACTCATCTTTGATAATGCCATAGAGAAGGGAAATCCCAACATATGGTTACTAACTGGAAAATTATTTCCTTCAAGTCCAAAGGTATTAGGGGCACCCATAAACAACTAGCACTTAGAATAATATTTTACATGTACAAGATATCTATTGTTATGATTCATGAAACAATGTGTTTAGGGAAAAAATATTTATTTATATTCATATGTTCTAAATTATTGGAACTTATATAGAGTGGATACTCTTGGATAGTTAGGAGGTTTTATTACTGAATGGAATACAAAAAGTTTCTATCTCTTATGCAATGGTGAATTTTGGTATGGTGGTGGATTCACAATCAAGTATAATATGAAAATCTTTGATATTGATTAATATCTACAACCTCTACGGGGAAAGGGTACCATTCTAGGATTCATTAGTAGACCTAGGGTATTTGTCAAGAGACAATGTGATATTAAGTGGTGACTTGAATTTAACTCTTATTTTGAGGGAAATCTAGGGAAAGGATACCAAGAAGGACCCACTTGGAGTCTTATTTTATCAGTTATTTGAGAATCATCATCTAATTGATGTGGAGCATGTCAAGATTACCTCGACATGAAGAAATTATAGAAGAGGCTAGGCTGACATCTCCAAGGGATTGGATTGATTCTTTATTGGCGAGTCACTGTACAATGAGAATGTAAAAAACAAATATGGGGTAGGAATGGAAGAATTGTTAGAACATTTGCCTATCACTCTGTATTTGGACTTAGAAGACTAGAAACCACCAACCTGTTGAAATTCAACCATACTTGGATCTTAGATGAAGGTTTGAAAAAATTGTTATCCAAGATTTGGTTTCCTTTGATATATTTCATGAAACATTCCATTGATATTATTAAAAGGATTAAAGGCTTGATCAAATGTTGGGTGAAATAACAAGCTGCTAAGTCTTAGTAGGAATTGAGGAAGGTGTAAGAATGTATCAATGCTCTATTTGATCATAACGATGCATGCACTTTCTCAGAGGAAGAGGCTCAAATGATTAAATGATTTGAAATAAAAATAAGGATCTTTTGGCAAAAGATGAAGCCACTTGGAGACTGAAAAGAAGAGTTCTTTGGATTTAGGAAGGAGATGACAGTACTATTTTTTTTCACAATTATGCTTCTATAGAAAACAAAATAATACTATCCAGGAAATTATTCCCCATTGAAAACATGGTTAGCTCTTTCAAAGAAATGAAATATGTGAGAAGTCCGCACTTCAAAACACTATTCACAAGGAACCAAATATTGTTGAATTTATTAGGATTATAAGGCTTTTCTCAAGTCTCACCAATGAAAAAATAAACAAGTCCCTAGTATTGGTTGATAGTGGTAGGTACACAATTTTATTCACCATTGGGTGGATAAATAAATACATTTTTATGTCCACATGGTTCCCAACTTTCAAATTATGATAGCCAATGTTGGAATGATGAAATGTGGGGGGTGTTGTAAAAATGAGAGGCTCCAATTGGGTAATTACCATGTCAAAATTCATATGTTGGAAATTGATATGGGGCAATTTATGTTGTTATTAGAGCAATTTCTAAAAAATTTATAACTATGGAGCTTTTAGGTGGAATGGAGTATTCCTTTATAATTCTCAAACCATGGCAACTCTAAAACCTTTATTTTTTGCATCTCTTTGTTTTACAATTCAACTACGTTTTTTGTAAATATAAATTTTACTCATTAGTGTGACACACACAAACACATATAATGGGTAGATTCATCTTAAATATGGGTATTTTAAGGGCAAATATATTTTTATTTCAAATATTTTTTATCCATCTTTATGCTTAATAGATCTAGCGTTTAGATGGATCTAGGCTAGTTATTATCCTTGAGTTCCATTACTAAAATATAAATATCAACTTACATGAGTTGGTAGTAAATTTGAAATCTACTAGAATGATATAGTTGATAGACATACTAATT
This sequence comes from Pseudotsuga menziesii, assembly GCA_001517045.1. NCBI lineage: Eukaryota > Viridiplantae > Streptophyta > Pinopsida > Pinales > Pinaceae > Pseudotsuga > Pseudotsuga menziesii. The sequence goes on along the minus strand of LPNX010682054.1, from coordinate 218,998 downwards.
AAGTAACATCGTCGATGTTTGGACAATTTTAACATTCTCCATACACACTAACATTCTAGAATGATACAAGTACAAACTGGAACAATTATAGAAGATAAACTTGGATAATTCTGGTTGACTTAGGTAGAGAATGATGCAAGTACAAACACATTTGTAAATAAAAGTGTGGAAGGCCTTCAAAATTCCATGTTTATAATCACTCCAAAGTGCCTCATTGAAAGAAAACTTTTGGCAATTGAGGTGGATGTGATTTGAAATGGTTGTATTTGTCCTCATGGACTTGTACAATACATTAATCTTTATGTCTCTACTATTGAAATATGCTTTGTTTAGATGAGTTCTAATTCCGGGTGACTATGGAAGGCCTCAACAATGGTCAATCCCATATTCATAACTCAAGAGTAATATCAAGCATTAGTTTTGCAGGTTTTTATTTTTATATTTTAAATAGTAAGAACGATGGATTCAATATCTGGACATTTTTTTTCTTCTTCATGAAAAATACATTCCCCTTAATACACTTCAAAGAATAACTCTAAAAGAGGGAATAACTCATGTATAAACAATGCTTCAAATTCTTCCCATCAAATGATATTCCTTGTAGGTAAAGAATGGAAGAGAGAAAGAGCATACTAGGATTTCATGTAAGTTTTAAATACAAGTGCAAACTCTAGCATTTCATAGAACAACTCAGTTATAGTTATGGTTGGTGCAGTGTAGTAGTTAAGGATTACTATAACTAAGATGGTTTACTATAGTTTTTCTTTCATTTGGAGGAAGGGATCATTGGAATATCCATACTCACATTTCTATTCTTATAACATTGAGAGTTTTATATTGTAATTTTATTAGGATGAGTTATTGAGGACATGCATGAAAAAACACAATGATATTTATGGGGATCTTGATGAGTTGAATTTAGATGAGATCATCTTTCATCAACAACGGGTTAAGCTTACTACTATGAACCTTGTCATAAGTATTATGGGGACTAATATTGATTATAGATTCCTTTACCAATTTTGGAAATTATTTCCACTAGTGCAATTCATAAGCAATTGGCTCAACATACCTTATTGTAGAGTCACTAAATCAGCCTACCCATGAAAAAAACTAAATTACATGGTGATTGCAATGGGTTTTATTCCTTAGAATTTCATTTTATTGAAGAATGGAAAATATTTAGTGTTATGCAACCAATACAAACTTAAATAAATATGCCACCTTATACTTATCCCTTTGGAATTACTTGTCTTTCTCATGATTTTTGTAGTTGTATCATACAAACTAATCCCTTAATACAATGATTCACATTACATGAAGTTAATTCACCTCTTATATTTTACAAGGATAAAATCCTAGTGCACAAGGAGCTCTCTTGGAACACCTGTTTTACAAGAGGGAAGTTCTTTGGAATGTTAATGTGGATTATGCATTAGAAAAACTATTTGAATTAGTTGTATATTCTATAGTTGGATGTTGTATGGCCATATGAAATTTATATGCCTGATCCTTCAAGGTTCTTATCAAGATATAAACAATAGTTTATGGTTGGATTTAGGAAATGGATAGTGGCCTAAGGATGATCAAAATAAGAGCTTAATGTTTATGATTGGATTTATGAAATAGATAATTCCCTAAGGATGATTAAAATAACAACTTCTAGTCCCACTTCAAACACCCATGACATGTGCTATAATCGATCTAGAAAAAGACAAAGACATAAAGGACAAGGTTAATATCAATTGAAGAAACCGAGGAAACTACAAGTGGATTTTTCTACAGGTAGATCTAATTTGTTGTCTTTAAGTGTACCAAATGAGCATTTCTAAAAGTAGGTTTAAATTGCATGTTAGATAATTAGTTGTTTAATGAATGTCAATATCATATTAGCAACATATGATTTTCTATTCTCATCTAAAATAATGGAAACATCAATTATGAATCTTAACCTAAGATAACAACAATCACTTAACCATATGTATAATCTTTTTTAGAGTAGAATACAATAGCACAAATTGATATGCCCCTTGAGTTATTCAAGGATCATATTCAATATGATGGCTGGGACAATTGGTCATCAATTATACAAATGTGAATTATGCCCTTCGTGACAGTCATACATCACATTTTGAAATTGACAAGTTATTACAAATTTCATTTTTTTCTTTTTACAAACAAATTTTTTGAATCAACCCCAAAAATGCTTATTTTAATAAAACCCAAACTCTTAATGAGGGATCCAAAGCAGGGAATGAGTGGGCAGGGAGGGTTCTTCTAAACCCTGATGGAAATGTAGAATTGACATCAAGGAAAATTTTAGGGAAAAAATTTAGCTCATGGGATAATTTTAGGGATTTTTTTACAAAGAAAGGTTCACTAATTTCCATTTTTTGTAAAGTGAACATACTCAAATTCCATAGGATAAAAATATTTTACTTTTAAAATCACAAAAAATGTTTAGAAAGTATATAAAATCCTTAGAAATTTGAATTTTGTTTTAAACAACTGCCAAATATTTGATGGTTAGAATTTTAAAAATTAGTAAGATTCACCAATGTTTCTACACTTAAAGAAACAATTGGATCCTTCAAATTTTCCTCGATTGACATTCTCTTGGGGTGTAGGTGTGGCTACAAATAACTAGGTTTAAATCTATGCTTGATATCTAGGTTCATAAATCACCAAACTATTTCACATGCATTAGGTTATGATATTTGGAAACTCAAACCTTCTCATTAAGTAGGTGTGGAAGATGATTGTGGAGATGGGAAATTAAGGGGTCTCTAAATCCATCTGTAGTGTCAAAATTTAGTAAATTGTAACAATGTAGATGGATTCAGAGACACCCCTGTGTCACACGACATGCCATTACATGTTACATGACACGGGGGGTCTCTGAATCCATCTACACTGTTTCAATTTACTAAATTTTGACATTGCAAATTGATTCAGAGCCCTCGTATAAATTTTAAAATCATGTGAAGCTCCCTCCATTGCAATCACTCTTGAAGAGATATACTAACCATGAGATGGATACTATATCTCAGGTGAAGGATGACACCATTAGCAAGGAGGGAATAGTCTTTGGGTTGAAATGATTTAAGTTTCTAATTAATCTATATTCTTTTAATGCTTGCTACCCTTGAGATAGGTCATGATAATTTATCACTACAAGTTTTAAAGTAAGATAACTACAATTTTTTTGGATTCCACTATTTTTAAAAATCCAGGTTTCATGTTTTCTATACTTATAACTCTACATAAATATAACACNATATATATATATATATATATATATATATATAAGAATGATGAGGCATTATTGATACTTTTGAATTTTGAACCTAAATCAATCACAATGGGGAAAAAGTAGTAAATGACATTTTATGAAAATTTTACTATAATCCATCTCTAGCTTATCTTAATTATAGTTTTCAAATAACTAATTATATTTTTCTTTATTTTCTTCTTTACTGAATTTTTGATGAAGTATTTTTTTTAAATTATATCAATGATTTTCAAAATAATTAATATAAGCCTTCTCTCTAAGACTAGCCTTTAATCCATTGAGAATAAGGCTATAACCAATTACTTAATTGATGTGCTATCAAGAAGAAAATTGTGAGTATTTCTAGCATTGTTTTAAGGAAACAATCTACTTATTAGAATTTTTGGACTTTCTAGTAGTTTTTAATCAAAATCTAGTGAATTTTGTTTTCCAAAATCCAAATTTTGAAGGGTTCAAATATTGAATGATAAATAGATTCAACACCCTAAAATACCCCTAGGACACATAGATTATGAAATTTTAATAGCTATCATATGTTTTTTCAAGAATTCCTCTAAAATTTATGCCAGATTTTGACAAAAAAAATCCAGAAAAGGAGTCCGGAAAAGGTTGAAAACGTCTAACATTCAAACTACTGCTTACTTTAAGTAAAGTAAAAGTCACTCAAGATTTATCAGAGGGTAGAATTGATGGCAGGTGAAATATAGCATACCTAAAGTTCTCTTCTTCAGATTGAAATGGTGATTGAAATCTCCTTTTGCAAGCAGGATTCCGCAACTTTTCTCCCGCAATCAACTTTCTGTAAGCTTGGATTCTCCCGCAACCAACTTTCCGCAAGCTTGAGTTTCTGTCACTCAATATCCGCAATTGAGTTCTTCCACGACTGTCTTTCTACAAGCTTGATTTCCCGCAACTCAATCTACGCAATTGATTTCTTCTGCAATCGTCTTTCCGCAATTTTGGATTGCGGATTACAGATACACCTTGCCACTTTTCCATAATGAGCTTCCACAATGTTCTTCCCGCAACTTCCTTTTCTGCAATTCTTTTGAGCCACTGATTTCTTGTGGGCTCCTTCTTGACCATTGATCTGAGATGATATGCGGATCTCACCTTAACGTTGTAGATCTTCACTTTTCTCTTGCGGAATTTATCCACAACCGTCGATCTGTTGAAATTTGAAGACTTTAATTCAGACTATAATTGTCGAATTGATTCATGAGAGATTGATCTTCTGTGCAATTTTATACATCTTCTCCTTCAAAAATCATTTAAACATTACTGAAGATTCATTCACACAAAGAAATAAGCATACGTCTGGTTCTTGAAAAGAAGACATCAAATAGTCTCATATATGTAGAGTATTAAGACGATGTTCTTCAGTTCTATAACCAATGTTGCATACACTATTTATCGCTCGCTCACTCTTTCACACTTCTATTCTTATTCCTATTATATTCCTATATATCTCTTATTATTACATTTGATTCTTAATATAGAATTCTATGAAACCTGTCAGATCCACAATAGGAGGATCCACACTCCTAAGAAAGTAAATATGTAAGTAATCTATCCTCGAGAAACCTCTTACAATATTCTAGGGAATTTGTGGCAAATTGTCCTTATTGCATTCAAACCATCCCTATTTATAAAATAGATTACAAAAATCGACAACCAACCCTATCTTCTAGAAAATTTACATGGAAGCAGAAAAATAACATTGACTGCTTATTAAGCAAACAAAGAATTTTGAATAGATGCTCCTGCAGGGTTCACACTATACTTGGAAATATCTATTTCTGTCATCCATGCTGCATATTCAGAAGGACAATCTTTCCATTTGACCAAATACTGAAAATATTCTTTGTCCCTAGTCTTCTTTGAAACCCTTTTGTTAAGGATAGCTTCAATCTGTGGGTGTTCTTTTTGAGGTAATTGTCCTTGCCAATCTATAAATGAACCATTTTCTCTTGAAATCATTTATTTTGCCAGAAAACATGAATATTTAAAAGGATATATATCTCAAACATTAAAAATTTGAGAGATTTGAAGATTAGAAGGAAGTTCTATTTCATATGCATTTGCAAAAAACTTCCTCAAAATTTTACAAGGTCCAATCTTCTTGAGCTTCAATTTATTGTAAGTTCCCTTAGGAAACCTCTCTTTCCTAAGATAGGCCATTACTAAATCTACAACCTAAAAATTAACTTTTCTTCTTTTCATATATGCTCTCTGTTTGTATTTCCCAGCACTTTCATGCAATTTATTCTTAGCATTTTCTTGTAGCTCATCCATGCTAGATGCAAAATATTCACCATCTGCACTTCTCCTATCTTGTCCTCCCAAATTTGTATGTTCATATACTCATGTCAGGTGCATTCCATATACAATATGAAAAGGAATCATACCTACACTCATGTTAGGTGAATCATTGTAAGAAATCTCAACTTCAACAAGAGCTTAATTCCATTGTTTCGGATTTTCATAAACAAGACTTCTCAGTATATTTCCCAATCTTCTTTTCACTACTTCAGTCTGACCATCAGTCCGAGGATGAGAAGCATAAATAAAACTAAGATTGGTTTCCAAATTGTTCCACAAAGTTCTCCAAAAAAGACCAACAAAATTAGTATCCCTGTCAGACACAATTCTTAAAGGTAAACCATGCAACTTTACAATTTCTGAAAATAATAAATTAGCAATGTTTGTTGCATCATTGGTTTTCTTACAAGCAATAAATTGAGACATTTTTGAAAACCTATACACTACTACATAAATATAATAGTTTCCCTCTGATTTCTAGAAATCCCATAACAAAATCCATACTGATGGAATCCCAAGACCTAGTTGGAATAGGTAGGGGTTGATATAGTCCAGTATTTTGTCTCATCCCTTTGGCATGTCGACATATGCTACATTTTCAACAAAATTATTTACATCACGTTGCATTGTTGACTAAAAATAAAAAGTACTCACCTGAGCAAATGTTTTATCCTGTCCAAAATGTCGTGATAAACCTCCATTGTGTTACTCCTGTATCAAATTTTCTCTCATAGAACATTTTGGAATACATAACTTACTATTTCTGAACAACAATCATTCTTGTAACATGTATTCCAACCATTGGCTTCTATTATGGGTAACTGGATTCGCATAGGCTGCATATATATATTTGAAATCCACATCTTCTTTATACATATTAATTAAACTTTCAAATCCCAAAGAACTGGCCTTAATTTCCCGCAAGATCAAACTTACTCAGCTTAAAGAATCAACAACTTTATTATATTTTCGACTTGTATGCTTGATCACAAAGGTAAAGTTCTGCAAAATGCCACCCACTTAGCATGTTTTTGATTCAATTTAGGTTGACCATTTATAAACTGCAAAGCATGATTATCAACATATAACACAAACTATTTGGGAATCAAGTAATGTTTCCATTTCTTGAGAGCTTGTACAACAACATATAACTCCTTCTCATATGAGGAATACTTTTGTTTTGCCTCATTTAACTTCTCGCTGAAGTATGCTATTGGTCTTTTTTCTTGACTCAGAACAACCCCTATTGTTGTCCCACTAGCATCTGTCTCTACTTGAAAAACCTTATCAAAACTTGGCAAATCTAGAATAGGATTCTTAGTGATCTTCTTCTTCAACAATTTGAAATTTCTATCAGTTTCTTCTATCCACTTGAAAGGTTTTCTACTCCCCCTGAAGGTGTCTATTATAGGTGCACAATTTTGACTAAAATTCTTAATGAGTTTTCTATAAAAACTTGCAAGTCCATGAAAACTCCTTACCTCATATGCACTTCTTGGAATTGGCGAACTTAAAATCACTTGCACCTTATCTGGATCCATCTTCAACCTTTCTTTGGAAACCACGAATCCCAAATAAATCAAATCTTTCTTCAGGAAACTACACTTTTTCAGATTTATCAGTAGCTTCTCCTTTTGCAAGGTTTCCAACACCAATTTAAGATGTTTCAAATGTTCTTCTTTATTCTGACTGAAGATCAGAATACATCCAGATACACTATCAAAAATTTTCCAGTGTATTCTTTCAATACCTCATTCATCAATCTCATAAAAGTACTAGGTGCATTAGTAAGACCAGATGACATTACTAACCAATCATACAATGCATTATTAGTCTGAATGCAGTCTTCCATTCATCCCCTTCTCTTATTATTATTTGATGATAACCACTTTTCAAATCTATCTTTGAAAAATACTTTGAACCACTCAAACAATCCATCAAATCATCAATGTGGGGTAAAGGAAATATGTACCTGATAGTGATCTTATTAATTTCTCTGGAGTCAGTGCACATTCGCCATCTACCATCTTTCTTTGGTCTACGCACAATGGGTACTTCACAAGGACACAAACTTTCTTTCACCAAACCTTTATCTAGCAACTCTTGTACCTGTTGTTGGATCTCTTCATTCTCTTGAGGAGTTAGTATGTAGGCTGCCTTATTAGGTAAACTTGCACCAAGTATTAAGACAATGTGATGACTAATACATCTCACTGGAGGTAAAAAAAGTTGGTTACTCATCCATAATAATATCAGCATATTCATCAAGCAAGATTCTAACTTCAGTAGGAAAATCATCTAAATTTGTAGAGGTTAATATTACCTTTGGTTTGAAAATAAGATCAAAATGTAGCTCATCCTCCTTCTTGACTTCTTGTAATAGTTCTTTCCGAGTCATCAACAAAATAGTCGACCCTAAACCTTCGTGATTTGCTTCATCCTCCAATGGTGACAATGTATGTCTTTTTCCATTCTTTTCCAGATAATAAGTGTTCTTTCTTCCATCATGCAAAAATTTTCTGTCATATTTCCATGGCATCCCTAAGAGTATATGGCATACATCCATAGGAATTATATCACATAATACCACATCTTTATAAGTACCAATTTGAAACTTCACATTGCACTGCTCATTCACCAAGAGCTGATGTCCTTTCTGCAACTAGGACACTTTGTAAGGAGTTGGATGTTTCATCCTCTTCAATCCAAAATTCTCTACCATCTCAGTGGAGACCAAATTATATGTACTACCACTGTTAATAACCATCTTACAACATTTCCCTTGTGACTTGCATTTAGTCCTGAACAAACTCTTTCTCTAGGCTGGTTCATGCACTTTATTCTCTGTCTTTACTAAAAATCTCTTCAGCATAAGAGGTTCTCCTTCCTTGGGAGGATTATTCACCTTTGATTCTTCACTGGATTCCTCACGAGTCTCAGCAATGTTTGCATTCCTCTGAGTTGCAGGTTTATTCCTTGGGCATTCCCATGACATGTACTGTCCAATTTCTCCACATGTATACCATTTTACTTCTCTATTTCTGCCTCTTCCTCTGCCTCCTCCAAATCCTCCTCTTTGGGTTACCTGGATACTAGAACCTTCTGCCTCATCTTTAGGAGTCTTACCTCCTATGTTTCGAAATCCTTTCCCTCTTGTTGTATTTATCCCTCTGCTCTTTTGGTTCTGTTTTCTTGGTAGCTTTTCTTCTACCCTTGAGGCTGCCTGATAAGCATCTTGAACATTTTTCAAATTCAACAAGTTGATCTCATCTTGTATCTCATGTCTTAGTCCATTTATATATCTAACTACTCTTTCTATGTCTCCTTGTGTCTATCCAGCTTTAATACTTAGCTTAAAGAACTCTTATGTATATTCGTTAACAGTCATACCCTTTTGTCTAAGATTATGTCGCTGTCTAATGAGAGTAAATTGATAATCCTTAGGCACAAATTGAATTTTAATTTTATATAACATTTTATCCCAAGATTTGATTTTGGGCTTACCTCTTCTTTCTCTATGGATTTGAAGTTCATCCTACCATATAGCTGCATGCCGTTTCAGTCCGGTCGCTGCATACCTCACCTTCTTTTGATCTTCAATTTATTCAAAGCCAAAATACTTGTTTAAAGCATTGATCCAGTCCATGAGTTCTTCAACATTAAGATTATCTTCATACATAGGGACTTTAACTCTGAGTCTGTTACTAGACTTCATCAACATCTTCAATAATTTTACTTCTTCGACAACCTCCTCTCGCTCGTCTTTAGAGGATTCTTTGTCATCACTGGTGTGTGCATTCTCTGAACTCTTTCTCTCCATAGCTTCCATCCTATCTTGGAGTTGTCTTAATTCCCTTTGTGTGTCTATCTCCGAAGATTTTCTTCCGCGACCACATCCTACATGGACTCCACATATTCGTCTTTATCTTGGCGACATCTTTAGCCCGCTCTGAGGTGAAATATAGAAGACCTAAAGTTCTCTTCTTCAGACTGAAATGCTGATAGAAATATCATTATGCAAGCATGATTCTGCAACTCTGCTCCCGCAATTAACTTTCCACAAGCTTGGATTATCATGCAACGAATTTTGTGCAAGCTTGAGTTTCTGCAACTCAATCTCTGCAATTGAGTTCTTACGAAACTGTCTTTTAGCAAGCTTGAGTTCCCACACCTCAATCTACGCAATTGAGTTCTTCCGCAACCGTCTTTCTACAAGACCCTTTCCACAATTGCGGATTGCGGATACACATTCCCACTTTTCCATAATGGGCTTCCGCAATTTTATGGGGCTCGAAATTATTTATAGACCCCTTGCTTAAGCCACAAAATGGAGAGAAAGGGACCATGCTTTGCATAGTTCCCCAGAACATACATGCCATTAATGGGAACACTTCTCGAGGTGGGAAAAAGTACAGTCTCTACAGGCACAAGTAAACGTTGTCTCGAAGTTTGTGCTAGAGGAGACTTTAGGAAAAGGGGGTCGACTCTATACTCATTTTTCTCAAAAGTTTGAGAGGAAGGTAGTGGCGTAGTCCGTTTCTTAGTTTGATTGATGGAACCGAGAAGTTTTTCTAGAACTCATGTATGCAAACTTTTGAAGACTTAAAAAGATCGGCCTTCTCATTGGAACTGGCCCTGAGACATATCCCAGGAAGGGTGAACTCCGTTATCATCTGTTGTCTACAATTTTATGGTTTGCATACTTATTTTGTTTATTTCATATGAGACTCCATTCAACTCTCGGAAGCATTTCCTGCATTGAAGCCATCTCCCTCGATATGCTCCCAATATCCATAGATCTATTGAGGGTTCTTTATAAAATTGGAAGGTTAAGTTGAGGGTTGATCTCCTTAAGTTACATACTTGAAACCCAAATTATTAATAATAATAATCAAGTAAATTCTTTTGGGATAAAAAAACTGCTGCTATGGAGTACTAAATATTTAAAAAAAAATTTAATTAATAAAGAACCTTAATCTCTTTATTGCTTTGAATGGAAAAAGCACTATAATTATAATTCTTTATTAATTTTAAAATCATTGATGTGGACATCAAGATCAAGTGTCATTTTTGTTCAAAAGGGCCAACAATATTCATTATGGAGTAAAGTAATAAATGCCGCGACAACAGTATTATGGATCGTTGGATGTCAAACAAGTTGAAATCCAACAGCTCACATTACTGCAGCCATAACATTTATTACTCTACTACATGTAAAATATTTTTTGCCTCCTCAAACACCTAGGTGTTCTCTCCGCCATGTCTACTATTGAATGATTAGCATTTAAACAGTTTCATGTCAATAGTGTGGATAGGCTTTAGAAACCTTTCAGCATTTGTCAACAACCGAAGGTTATTCAACGACTATTCATCTTTGTGGGAACGTGGCGTTAAGAAACTATGAAAACAAGCAGATATCTGAACAACTTCTTGACGCAAATGTAGGAGGAGTAGTTTCTAGACTGGGATTTCGAAGATTCGGCTCCAGTTTTAGTCGTAGCCCCTCTCCTTTAAGTTGGGGCATCTTCGACGGATTATGGGGCATCTTCGACGGATTATATGAGAACAAAAATATTGAAGAATATCGTTCAAATTCCTTGTGGACTTTCATTATGGCATGATAGATAATGAAATTCAGTGCAAGAAATGTGAAAATATTTGGGTCGACCTACGTGCATCCATTTCCAGAAGCTTTACAATATCCTCACTCATCATATGCACTGTGATTTTAAACCATAAGAACAAGTAAACATCAGATTTATACGAGGTACAACAACAAAGAAAGTATCAGGATGGATATGTACAAGAGTAAATTCACAGAGTTGTTGTTTGGCGTTATCTCCATGTGGGCACAATACATGCAAAGTATATCTACAAGCCCATGAAAGAGCACTCATACTTTACTATGTTTTAGTGCATAGGGTTCTCTGAGAAGTATAAAGCAAGTGGAAAGGCACTGGCAAGAACCCGAGCTTAAAAAAACATGTAGGTTCAAGCCATACTTTACTATGATTTAGGGTTTTCTGACAAGTATAAAGCAAATGGAAAGGCACTGCCAAGAACCTGGGCTTAAAAATATGTAGGTTCAAGCCATCCAAAGAACCAATAGGTTGAATAGGTTGAAGCCATATTGACTAATAGTCAACATGTAGGTTTAACCGTTGACTTTCTTTCTGATCCGTTGAATAGCTTGAACATATGTTTGTTAATATGTTTGTTAAGTATGAAATCTGAGTTTAAAAAACATATGGCAATAAGAAATGAAATAAACAGGAAACAGATAAGCAAGGCACAAACACTTATTGTCTTGATGGGCCATCAATGAAACAGAAAACACCATCAATATATCAGACGCTTACCCATACCTAGATAAGAACAAGTGTTCTACGACTAATTGCTCCGAACTGTTGAAATTGTTTCTTTCCTTTTTGTATATTCTGGAAGGAAAAAACCTAGGTGGAGGCCAATGCTCAAATATAGAGGATCAGAAATATAGAGGCTTGGGTATTTCCATTTGCCTGGCTCCCCGCTCCGACCGGTTGAGGAAAGAACACTAGCTTACCCCATCTCCATACTTGCATGTTGGAGGCGAGAGCAACAAGCAGACTCCCGCCAATATCAACGCACCAAGCAAATCAACGTGCCGACACGAACAACAAGCAGATACTGAGGCGATGCCAAGCTTGTGCAACACTTACTAGGTGGCAGGAGTGATTTTCCCTACAATTTTTGGATGCCTACGATATGCAGGTGCAAGCATAGGCAAGCAATTTGAAGAAATTCCAATCTTAGTCGCTGCTACTAGAACAAGAAGTATGATCCATGACACATTGGCCAAACCAAAGGATGACGAAATGAATTTCACAGGCCTGTGCAAAACATAGGAGCACCATAACCCTCAACGCCACCAACATGGAATCTAGAGATCCACGCACAAAAGGTGTTCATGTTAGACGTTAAAAAGATGAATGATGCAGACAACGATGCATGCTAATTGAGATAGCCATTAGAGAAACACCGGCTAGAGGCCAGAAGCCATAATGCATAACCTCTCTCTCTGTCTATATATAGAGAGAGATATAGTGAGTTTACACAATTATTTCCAAGTTACCCATAAAGAACCGCAACAAACCGTTCGAGGACCCCTTAGGTCAATTTGAATCATGAGCTGAGAATCTGAAGCGTTTATGAAGATAGTGATGAAAATTGATGCAAACGTGATAAGTACCTGAGATATTTTGTTGTTGGTGTAAGGATGATACTGATTCTATGTTGAAATCAAGAGTCGAGAAGCCAAGACAAAGCCAAACAACCAACCAACATAAACACAATTGCAAGGGTGCCATGTAAGTCTGCATATAAGTTTAATAATTTTTATGAACAGAACGAATTTGAATGTAAATCTCTTTTAAGCATCTACAATTTCAATCACAGACAATGTTATCTAAATTTGCAAAATAAATCTAAATTTTAAAATGTTACAGAATTTACTACGAATTAACAACATAAATTGTTTGTTGTATTTTTTAGGTGAAAAAAAGAGTTGAAGAAAAGGGAAGTGCACAAGTAAGGTTAGTAATAGCATGCATGTTACATTTTGTGCAATCGGAGCACCATAAGACTACCCAAGTTTCTGTGATCTTTTTAAATTTGTGTTCATATGTTGCATCTTCGGTGTTTATTTCTATTATGATTCAAAATATTAAACATGAAAGGAAGAGAAGCTAAAAGCTTGAAGCCATGGAGAAGGACGATACTGAAGAGGCCGCTGAAATAAAAGCGGCTCTGCTTGTTGCTCTCTGTGGAGTAAGATAGAGCCACAGATGAAGCAACTTCTACATTCCAAAGAGACTCCTGGCCAATTCATGTGAATTTGCTAGTTTGATCCTTAGCATCTCTTGTCGTTACAAATCCGATTTATTAGTGAAGCTTAATACTCTCATGAATGAAAGGATACTCTATATATGGAACAATGTTTCCTAGTACAAGCCCCAACATAATTTTTACGAACTCTGAGGCTACATAATTTTTATGAACTCTGAGGATTTTAGGCGACAATGCATGCTGCACCGTGGTAGCATGCCAAGTCACTGTGCATGTTGTAACGTGCCAAGTCATGCCAAGAGTGGGACGGTGGCACACCAAGGCGGTGGAAGTGCCTAGGGCCATGGAAACATAAACAATGAAAAAACAGAAACATAAAATGTTTCAATTTAATGATAAACTATCCTCATGGTATTAATCTGCCTGAAACACATAGTCATGACTATTCGACCAAAAACTTGGGCATATCATTCTATTGAAAATAGGCTCGCCTTGAATAAAGGCCAAATAAGAGGTCAAATGTTTTAGTTGTGGATTAAACGGTGCACCTCACAGGTCAAATGCTTTAATTGGTGGATTAAACGGTGCAACTCACACTATTTTCTGAATTCAATTTTCTTTAGAATTCAGACATATGGTAAAAAGATTTGACGTGGGTGCCAACCTTTGGTTTGAGTGTCCACGGTAGCAAGCCAAATCATAGAGTCTCTGCTAGCCTGAAGGAAGGCAGTAATAAAGAATGTGCTAAATAAACATTGAGCTATTTATCACTTGGCCTCTTGTTGCTGTGTTTTTTTCCCCTCTTGGTTGTGTTTCTATTTATGGGTTCTAGGGCCTTGAAAAAAACAATGATACTTGGTGAAGGAGGTATGAATAATCTTTTCCAGTTTGTTTGGATAATTTATTAGTGGGTCGTTTTCTTGAAATTTGTAAAATCAATTTAATAAAATGTATTTTTCATTGATGACAATGTTTTGTATGCAACCTCTATGGTTAACTCAAGGATAAGTCTTCCTACATTTATTTCACTATAGTAATAGTATTTAGAAGTCCTAGGGTTTAAACGTTTTTATCTACATACTTTGTGTTGAATATTGAGTAGATTGTCCTTAAAATGGCATATTCTCCTATTGAACATATACATACAAGGTCACATATTTAAAAACTAAAATTTTGATTTTGATTTTATTAGTATTATTAATCATTTATTATTTTTAGTAACTTTAGAATATATATATATACTTTGAATGAATATATATTGAACTATCACTTGAGATCAAAAACAAAGTTGAGAAGAAACTTGGGGGTAGAAGGGGGATCATCACCGGATAAAGAATATTTTTCCAATGTGGGTTGTAAATCTCACATTTCATTAGAAAAAACCATTTAGCTAAGAAACAAGTTAGGGAAGGCAAGAAACTCATCTTTGATGGGGCCATAGAGAAGGGAAATCCCAACACATGGTTACTAACTGGAAAATTCTTTCCTTCAATTCCAAAGGTATTAGGGGCACCCACAAACAACTAGCCCTTAGAGGACTATTTTGCATTTACAAGATATCTATTGTTATGACTCATGAAACAATGTGTTTAGGGAAAACAATATTTATTTATATTCATATGTTCTAAATTATTGGAACTTATATACAATGGATACTCTTGGATAGTTAAGAGGTTTTATTATTGAATGGAATACAAAAAGTGCCTATCTCTTATGCAATGCTGAATTTTGGTATGGTGATGGATTAACAATCAAATACAATATGAAAATATTTGAGACTGATTAATATCTACAACCTCTATGGGGAAAGGATACCAAGAAGGACCCACTTGGAGTCTTCTTTTATCAATTATTTGAGAATCATCATCTAATTGATCTGGAGCATGTCAACATTACCTCGACATGGAGAAATGATAGAAGAGGCTAGGCGGACATCTCCAAGGGACTGGATTGATTCTTTATGTCTGAGTCACTGTACAATGAGAATGTAAAAAAAATGGGGTAGGAATGGAAGGATTGTCAGACCATTTTCCTATCATTCTGTATTTGGACCTAGAAGACTAGAAACCACCAACCTGTTGAAATTCAACCATACTTGAATCCTAGATGAAGGTTTGAAAAAAATGTTATCTAAGAATTGGTTTCCTTTGATATATGTCACGAAACATTTCATTGATATTATTAAAAGGATTAAAGGCTTGATGAAAGGTTGGGTGAAATAACAAGCTGCTAAGTATTAGGAGGAATTAAAGAAGGTGTAAGAATGTATCAATGCTCTATTTGATCATAACGATGCAGGTATTTTCTCAGAGGAATAGGTTCAAATGATTAAATAATTTGAAATAAAAAGAAGGATCTTTTGACAAAAGAGAAACCACTTGGATACTGAAAGAAGAGTTCTCTGGATTTGGGAAGGAGATAACAATACTATTTTTTTTCACAATTATGCTTCTATAGAAAACAAAATAATACTATCCAAGAAATTATTCCTCATTGAAAACATGGTTATCTCTTTCAAAGAAATGAAATATGTGAGAATTTTGCACTTCAAAACACTATTCACAAGGAACCAAATATTGTCGAATTTATGAGGATTATAAGCCTTTTCTCAAGTCTCACCAATGAAAAAATGAACAAGTCCTTAGTATTGGTTGATAGTGGTAGGTCCACAATTTTATTCACCATTGGGTAGCTAAAGAACTACATTTTTATGTCCATATGGTGCCCAACTTTCAAAATATGATAGCCAATGTTGGAATGATGAAATGTGGGGGGCGTTGTGAAAATGTGAGGCTCCAATTGGGTAATTACCATGTCAAAATTCATATCTTGGAAATTGATATGGGTCATTGTAATTTATTTTTAGGGGTATAATGGATACACACATTTGGGTTAGTCACCATGGAATTCAAGGAATTATACTTGATCTTTACCTAGAATTATCATACTCACCCTCAAAGGGATCTAAGAAAGCTCTTTTGAAACCACAAGTTCTCATCAGATGGAATTTTTTTTAAAGAAAGGCTAGTCTAGAATTATTGCTAACTTCCATGTCATATAAGCTTGGGACAACACCACACCAGAAATCCATCTTGACTTACATAAGGTTTTGGACAAACATCAATAGGTCTTTGAGACACCAAAGGGTTTACTCCTATACAGAGGTGAGCATGATCATGGTATACCCCCGATTCTCAACACTTAACCACTAAACGTACAATACTATAGGAAATCATTTGCGTGAAACAATACAATTGGAAGGATCACTCCAGAACTACTGGAGGCGAGATCCATTCATCCCAACACTAGCCCATATTCATCCATAGTGATCATGGTTTTAAATCAAGAAAGGAATGGATGAATGCATCATGATTCTTATGCATTTGCAGTTTTAAAGCATGTCATGTGCACCTCGTCTTAGCCATTCTTGATTTTACTAAGACCTTTGTATTGTAATGTGATGCATCCACAAAAGGTTTGGGGGCAATCTTAAGACAACATGGCCATCCTACATGTAGTCAACATAAGGCGACAATATCTCTTAGGGAAACATCACTTGAAGTATTTTTTGGAACAAAGGTGATCATTCTTGGAGAAACACAAATGGGTCATCAAGTTGCTTGGATATGATTACGAAATCATCTACAAAAAGGAAAAAGATTATGTTGTGGAAAATTATTTTTTTAAGAAAATATGAGGAAGAGGGATCTCTCTTTGATTTATCTTCTCTAGTGCAAGAATGGGTAGAAAAAGAACGACAATAATGGCTCCAAAATGTTACTACATCTCAACTCATCAAGCAACATATGTGAGATCCCAACATTAACCAACTATCCAACAACCCTTCACTAAAGTTTTGCAACCCATATAAGATTGTTCAATATATGGGATAGGTATATTACAACCCATAAGTAGTTAGGACTTTGGATATTGAAACACTATACACAGAGTAATAAGATAATATATGTAATGTTTAGCTGACAAGAATTGTCATTGTATTTGGATATTTTTGCTTGGATTCCCCCCCTTGACGAGGCAAGTGAACATAACTATCTATTTTATTTATTCTCTTATGTATTCTTATATCTTTCTATGGATTTCTAGGTTTAAGCATATTACAGGAACCCTTACCTCCACTATGGTTGATAGATGTAGAGAAGTATCACCTAGAAGACAATGACCAGTGAACAAGTTGTCAATGACACTAATCCCATCTAAATCCAAAGCAAACCAAACTAGATTTATCCCACCATGGTTGAGAGAAACATGAGCTAAATCCATAAAATCTTAAGAGAATGGAATTGGGCATGAAAAATATGGGGGAAACAAGAGAAAAAGGGAGTGCAATGGCTCCCTCACTTGATTTAAATGGGACAATACCTCCCACACTTCCAAGAGATCAATATTTCCAAGGGTTTAGGAAAGTAGTTAGGAGATATATCCTTCTTGTGAAGACCCATCCTAAAAAAATTAGGGGAACCACCTTCATTATTGGGGGCGGGTTTTGAAAGAGGACTCCCTTGTCAAGCTTGACTATCTCATTTGTGAGCTTATTGGCCACAAAATTGTTGTGACCTAGAATATGAAAAATCACGCTTCATTTAGGCTTTGAATATACCAGTTAAATTGTTCAAAGGCCATGCTCTATAGAAGGGGGTCTCCAAATCCCTCTATAGTGTCAAAATTTAGTAAATTATAAAATTTCATTCTCAAAATTGCAATTTTTTTATTGGTGGAGTGACATACTTAAAAATGACTAATGTAAACGACTAATTCATATTCTTGTAGTTGTTAGCTAGTCATATTTTTATTCCTAGATTAAATTAGTCATTTATATTAGTCATTTTTTATTGTGTCACTTATTATCCAGTCATATATTGTATCCCTAGACAAATCCATGGTTTAAGTTAGTTGTCTTTAATTGGGTTACTTAAAATTGCTCAAATTTGGTAGTAATTCACTTGAAAAAACTATGGTAACTAAATATTTTGGTCACATAATCAGTAATCTCTCATTATGTACTAATGGACTCATTATTGAAACAAGGAATCAACTAGTATGTCTAAAGTAATGGAAGGTTGAATCATGTCCCTTCATTCTTATGAATGGGAAGCAATTGGAAATTACATCTGCATTGGCATGTCTATAAACCCTGGTTAGGTGTGTTGTGGCTCACTCACGCCTCCCTTTTGATGACCTTCTCTCTCCCAATCTCAATAAGAGTTATAACTCTACTGAATTTGCCTCTTGTTTGACTTCAAAGGAAAGGTCCATGGCCTTATTGAACATAACTTAAGCGTTGGAAAATGCTACAACTATGGACTTTGGGGCAATTTCCAACACTATTACTTGTATCCAGAGAGACCATGGACAATGAAGCTCATGTGGACTTAACTATTAAAGGTAACACCCTTTACTTTTTTTTTAAAGTATGTTTTGTCGAATAATATTTTTATTAGAGCAATTTATAAAATTGTATAACTTTGGAGCTTTTAGGTGGAATTGGGCATGCCTTTATAATTATCAAACCATGGCAACTCTGAAACATTTATTTTTTGAATCTCTTTGTTTTACAATTCAACTACATTTTTTTTAAGTATAAATTTTACTTATTAGTGTGACACACATAAACACATATAGTGGTTAGATCCATCTTAAATATGGGTATTTTAAGGGCAAATATATTTTTATTTCAATTAATTTTTATCCATCTTTATGTTAATAGATATAACGTTTAGATGGATCTAGGCTAGTTATTATCAGAGTTCCATTACCAAAGTATAAATATCCACTTACATGAGTTGGTAGTAAATTTAAAATATACTAGAATGATATAGTTGATAGACATACTAATTAAGAAACATAGTCGATTCTTGGACAATGTTAACGTTTTCCCTACACACTAACATTCTAGAATGATACAAGTACAATATCGAACAATTATAGAAGATAAACTTGGATAATTCTGGTTGACATGGGTAGAGAATGATGCAAGTACAAACACATTTGTAAATAAAAGTGTGTAAGGCCTTCGAAATTCTGTGTTTATAATCACTCCAAAGTGCCTCATTGAAAGACAACTTTTGGCAATTGAGGTGGATGTGATTGGAAATGGTTGTTTTTGTCCTCATGGACTTTTAGAATACATTAATCTTTATGTCTCTACTATTGAAATATTCTTTGTTTAGACGAGTTCTAATTCTGGGTAACTATGGAAGGCCTCAAGAGTGGTCAATCCCATATTCATAACTCAAGGGTAATATCAAGCATTAGTTTTGCAGGTTTTTATTTTTATATTTTAAATAGTAAGCATGTTGGATTCAATATCTGGACATTTTTCTTCTTCTTCATGAAAAACACATTCCCCTTAATACACTTCAAAGAATAACTCTACAAGAGGGAATAACTCATGTATAAACAATGCTTCAAATTGTTCCCATCAAATGATATTCCTTGTAGGTAAAGAATGGAAGAGAGAAAGAGCATACTAGGATTTCATGTAAGTTTTAAATACAAGTGCAAACTCTAGCGTTTAATAGAACTACCCAGCTATAGTTATGGTTAGTGCAGTGTAGTAGTTAAGGATTACTATACCTAAGATGATTTACTAGAGTTTTTCTTTCATTTAGAGGAAGGGGTCATTGGAATATTAATCCTTGCATTTCTCTTCTTATAACATTGAAAGTTTTATATAGTAGTTTTGTTAGGATGAGTTATTGAGGACATGCATGAAAAAACACAATGATGTTTATGGGGATCTTGATGAGTTGAATTTAGATGAGATCATCTTTCATCAACAACTCGCTAAGCCTACTACTATAAACCCAATCACAAATATTATGGGGAATAATATTGATTATAGATTCCTTTACCGATTTTGGAAATTATTTCCACTAGTGCAATTCATAAGAAATTGGCTCAACATACCTTATTGTAGAGTGTTGGGGCGCGTACCCTAAGGATTACTAGTTGTGGTAACTTCGCGGCTATTGGTAAGCGGAGTTATGGGTCAAGATAGTCTTAGGGGTGTCAGGGTAAGTCAAAACCCTCTTTTTTGTAATAAACCCGTGGTTTAAATCCAGGGTTTAGGGTTTTTTGGGTGCCCATGGTTTAAGACCATGGTTTTGTAAAAATGCGCAGTATAAATAAGCACTTGTGTAAAGAAGATAGGTTAGGTTTTATGATGAAAGAAAGATTAAGGCAAAGCTAAGATTGGTTTTGTAAGAAAAGGTTAAGTCCCAGCTGTGTGCGTGGACAACCTCTGTAGCTGTGTGCGCAGAGGGTTTTTGTATAGAAGATTAAG
>LPNX010682054.1:171623-197982 GCA_001517045.1 Pseudotsuga menziesii | reverse complement strand
TTCTGTTGCCGGGAGAACTCAGTACCTGCTCAAGAGGGGTTTACATTGTACCTCAGGGGCTATGTTCTGGAGGCCCTCTGTGAAGGAAATCGGGGATTGGTTTGTTGAGACTTGTCTGAAATTCGCGCAGCAAGAGGATACGAATCTGTGTCGAAGCGCAAGTGACTTTTTACAAAGGTATGTTTTTTGTGATGCTTATGAAATTTTCTTTGGTCGTTTCCACATAGAGTTGCACCAGTGGTTGTCTAGGTTAACGGAAAGGAGGACGAACTTTCAAGCTCGACGGATTCCTGTGTGGACCCCCGCAAGGGTCAATCTTGTGCCACACGTGAACAACGAGGTATCCCGCGCTGTCGATTTTTGGACGACGCGAACGTTGGAAGCCTTCGTGACAGAATATACCATTGACACAAGCACTTCTTTCAGCGAAGCTGAACGGCAGTTTTTCAAAGGGCCCCGTGGTAAGTTTTTAAATTCCTTAAGCTTGAAGATTAAAATACTATTGGTTGAAAAGGGTATATTATTATTTGAATCGGACTGTTATTTTAGTAGTACTAACACATGTTTGCAAGTGAGAATATTTTTGATGCGCAAAGTGGGTTTTCGCGAAGTGAGCAAAGGTACAAAAGAGATTTTGAATCTTACTCTTTAGGACAGACCACCGCAATTCCCCCTGTAAACTCCCCACAGCCAGACCCTGACGAAAACCCGTCGGTAGGAAACCCTCCCGCCACCCCCCAGTGTCGCTTTGTTACCCCTAAAGTTCGGTCGTAGTGTGACAGGCAACCAAATTCAAGTATTTCGGTCATAGGTCAATCTGCCCCTGTCAACCCCCCCCCATCAACGTCCTGTCCTCCTCCCAACCCTCCCAGAACCACCATGGCCCACCTAGCTAATGACATTAAGCTGCCCATCTTCAAAGGAACGGGATCCGATGATCCAGAACAATTCTGGTTTTTATGTGAGGCCGTCTGGAACGCGAAGAGTATTACTGACCTGGATGTGAGAACCGCGCAGCTCATTACTTCCTTTCGCGACCGGGATTTGACCTGGTTCATGAAATTCTCCAGTAATCAGCACCCCACTTTGGATGAAATCAAGGCCGCCATCATTAAGGAATTTAAGAAACCAAAGTCGGAATAGCAGAGCATCACTGAACTCAAAGAGATTCAACAGCGGCGGGGCGAATCCGTTTGGGACTTTGACCAAAGATTCAAAGTTCTATTAGACCAAGTCAGCTTCACCATTAGTCCTGCGCAGCACAAAGAATGGTTTATCACAGCGTTATTGCCGCATATCAGAACTTCGCTCATGCAACAGAAGGTTGCTGACCAGCAAGAGGCTCTGGAAATCGCAATGAAGCTAGAGACTGCTCCTGTCGGAGATGATTCTGGTATTGCCCAAATCCAAGCGCAGCTGGCAGCGATGGCCCTAGAGCTTCGTGACATGAAGAAAGCTAAAACTAGTCGAGAGGAGGTCTGGTGTACGCAATGTCGGTCGGAGGGTCACGATAGGGACCAGTGCCCCGTGGTCAGAACATACCTAAATACAGGCACGCCCAACCCATTCAATGCCGGTGCTCTGTATTGTGAGATTTGCCGAACCTCTAGCCAGCATCACCCTGAGCACTGCCATCTTCTTCAGAGATATGTTCAAGCTCCCAAAAACCCATACTGCCAGTTCTGTAAGTCTGTAGGGCATAATGAGGACGAGTGTCATAGCTACGACCTTATGCAAGAGCGCACCTCTGATGCCTACCGAGTCCACAATGAAGCCCAGAATAATGATGGCTATGGTTACCGCGGCGGTGCCTCCGGAAGAGGTGCTTTTGGTGGTCGCCGCCGTGGTAGGATGACTGGAAGAGGTCGAGGCCAGGTTGTGTGTTACAATTGTAACCAAGTTGGTCACTTGGCTCGCGACTGTTGGAACCCCACTACGACCTGTCGGTATTGCCGCGCAGTGGACCACGTGATAGAACAGTGCCCCCAGCTCCTCGCAAAGATTCAGGAAAACAACCGTGGCCCTACTCCAAGTATTCAGTTGATTTCCATGGAGCAAAGACCTGCCCCAGCCCTCAATGTGGTCACCCAGAGTGGAGCTACGACACATACTCAAGATTCACCAAATCAACCTGCCACGGTGTGCGCACAACAGGCCTCCAAGAAAGTCCCAGCCCTTGGCCCTGCGAAGGACCACGCACCAGTCCAGGAGGCCCTGTGCGATAATGTTGGCCCTGGCGCTGTAGAAATACCTGCGCGGCAACATCAGCAGGCTTCGTAGCCACAGGAGGCCTCGACGGATAAAGTAAGTACACTATCCTCTTTCTTGCAGAGCTGTATGAAACTCTTGCGCAATCAGGACGCTCTAAATGAGCTGCAAAAAGTTCTTTCTGTCACAGACCCTCAGAGAGGAATTGATCAGGAGAAAACTGTTAGTCGTGTCCGAAGAACGGGAAGGGAAATGAGGTTGAACGTACAGATAGGAGAATATGATATGACTGATGTCATCCTGGATCTTGGATCAGACGTTAATGTCCTACCCAAGCAGACCTGGGGACAAATGGGAAACCCTTCCCTGGTTTGGTCACTTATACAACTGCGACTAGCTAACCAGTAAAGGATTGTACCGCTAGGGAGACTTCTTAGTGTCCCAATCAACATCGATGGAGTCAGTACTCTAGCAGACTTTGAAGTTATTGAGATCATTGATGACAGCAACCCTTACCCAGCCCTGTTGGGAATTGAGTGGGCCATGGCCAATGCTGCAATCATCAACCTTAAAAGGAGACATATGACCTTCAAAGGAAATGGCCTGCGCGTTATTATACCCCTCGACCCATCCCAAGGAGAAAGATATACAGAACCACTCAGAGATGAAGGGGAGCAGGATACTCTAGACCATATCTATAACTTCACAGCCAAGGATGCAGATTATGTCGAGCCTAATGCTGATGGTGTAATGGATTGGCAATGTGATAGCTCCTGTATGTCTGATTCAGACGATGGTCTGGAGAATTGGCAGCATCGACTGTACGAGCTACATGGCCATAGGTGCGTGCAGATCACTTAGTCTCTTCGATGCATTAGCGCACAGCCTCGAGAATTGCCTGCACAGGTTAGGATGACAGACCCTGGAGAAATTATTGCACCTATGTCAGAACGAGTACCTCAGTCACAAAACACCTAGCGTCTGGAAATAGCAATAGAAGCTACAGCAGCATGGGGGACCGATCATACAAAGCCTCAGCCCTGTCGGGGAACCTGCCAGAAATTCTTGCGCCCCAAAGTTACAAGGCAAGCTCAAGAAGTGCGAAGTAAATTCACGGGGCGGAATAGCCCTTAGGGACATTTGAGGCAGAAATATACAGCAATGGAAAACACACCTTGTAAGGAGTGGATGCATAAGTTCATATATATCTTGGACCCTATAGCGAAAAATAGGCATATGAAGGTTGAGCTCCGCCACAGTACTGTAAGTGGGGATGATCTTGTGGATCGCTTTTTGATCGCATTTCCCATTAATAAAACTGGTCCTGTTCTAGATATAGCTTCCCGATCAAATCACGACAAGGAAAATGTTGATCATCCAGGCATTGGATACCGAATCAAGGGGCCGAGCCAAGACGCTCGTGCCTCAAACCTAATAGTCCTATCGCAGATACTACCCGGTCGAGTCGAAGGGCACTATTGGGCTGAGGTTGCTTATTGCCCCGAGGCTTCAACCATGATTCTGCCGCGGCCCAAAAATGTCACGAGGTTCAAAATCCGACCATTGGGGGGTAGCCAATTTGGCGGCGGCGGGATTTTAATTGCTTCAAATGACTGTACTAAGACCAGTACCGACAATCGCGCTCCACATGGACAAGATTTTCGTCAGATTTGGTGCCTTCAATGCACTGTCCTCCCCGATTTGATTGATGGCATGTATAAGAAGATGCCTAAGTTAGGAAAAATTGCATCCTGCATTTCTTCAAGATTTCTGAGTGAACCCATGACCACCGAACGCGAGATTGACGCCTTGGTCAAAGAATTCGAGCAAGAGGGTTTGATCACCTGCTCTAATCGGCCACCTACACTAGCTCACTGTGAAGACACTTCCCCAGCACCACCACGGCCGATGCAGACACGGTCTGCTAGGAAAAAGTCTACAACTAAAGTTTGCACAAAGCACAACCAAGACCGACAGCGGCAAACAGGGAAAACCCCAGCAGCTCATCCTATGGAGCCCTCTGGTTCCACACAGGCCCCGGCTGGGGGCAGGGAGCATATTCCACCACCACGGCCGCCATATCTACCACCTGTTCGCCCAGGTACTGCGTTACCCCGTCAGACAAAGCAATTTACATTAGCCACACCCTCGCTGCCACAGGGAGTGCAGCTGATAGGAAGTATGACAGGGAAGATTGATCGGCTTAAGTACAGCGATCACGACACCAATGACCATGGCAAGTTTCCACAGTTTGAACTAGCAGAATACTTGCACCACGTCAAGTACCCCGATCATGGGGTCGCACTACTGGAAGTGCAACCATGGGCTGCGGGCCTGGATAACGCTGGCCTACTCAAGATACTTAACATTCCCCATTTCGGTCGCAGCATACACATGACTGTAGTGGCCAAGCAGTTACTAGCGCTGGTGCATGATGGCTATTTATGGATAGGGAACCAACAAATTCCTATTGACGCCGCCCTCATCCATAGGATCACAGGTTTACCCATGGCAGGACCTGATCCGGGAACTGAATTTCTGTCCAAACATGATGATACAAAGCTCGCGCAAACCATGAAAGAGAGGTTTGGCCTGACAAAAGGGAAACGGGGCTATCACACTTCCGCGATTCAGGAGCAGCCCATTCGATTTGCAGCTGAACTCTTAGCCTGCAAACTCATACGGAAATGCCGCCAACTGAAGTACCTGCTCCGGTTATCCGGATTGCTATGAACTGCGCTGAGGGGTATACTTATAATTGGGCCGGATATCTTGCGAAGGAGTTTCTGGAGGATGCCCGCGATGCGCAATAAAAAGGTAGACCTTTTCATTATTCCTGGCTTTTAATCCTTATTGCATTAGTGGGGTGGAAAGAACCCACTGAAGCCCAGTTTGTTGAAGTAAACCCCGGCACGCCAGGGGCAGCAAGGTATGCCTCCCTTTGGCTATCGTCAGATAAGGATGCTCAGCAGATGACGAACACTGTATTCGTCTTTTATGCTATGAGTATTCACTATGAGATTGTACGAACACCTCGACTTACCAATGAAGTGTTCTCTCAATAGGAGGGCGTCGTGCACTTTAGTGCCGATATGCATCATGTTTTCATTCAATCTCGTGCAGATCCACAACGGCAATGCTTCAAATTACCCTATGTAGTCACCGAACCAGATATCAGGCGGATAGTTCAGCTCTGGCCGGCTGAATGGCTGAAAGATTTAGGGAAAAAACCCTCTATTCTGGTTCCCCCAGTTACCAATATTGGCGCAGGTACTAGTCAGGCGCAGCAGCAGAGCCCATTGGAAGATAGCGAAGACCTAAGTGATTCACAAAGGGATGACGACGGACAGGGTGGAGACGGCGGATAGGATGAACAGGATGAACAGGATGAACATGATGAGGAGTCAGTCAAGACCATAACAGATCCTACCCCACCAACGAAGCGCAAGTCACCAGAAGTAGCTGAGGTAACCAAGCCACAGTCCCGCAAAAAGGTAAAAGCATCGAAGGACAAAGATATCGAGGAGGAAGCCACTGTCACGCTGGATGCACTGGAGCATGCTCTAGAACAGTTTACGACAGCGCTTACTAAAAAATGGTTAGAGTTTGCGGAACTGCATCTTGCCGGCCTCTCAGGTATCGCAAACAGGGTATCGGAGTTAAAAGAGCTCACCGCAAAATCAGCGCCCAGTACTGCGACAAGCAGCACTATGGCACCCACGCAGCAGAATATTAGGCAATGGCCACCCAGGGACCCCCAGGGACAGGTATCAAGCGCAACTCTGATACAGCCTGACACCGATTCTCGACCCCAGATGAATATAACCGTGGAGCTTCATTATACAAAGATGTCTATGTCAGAGTTGGACCTCTGTCAGCTCGCGATTGCAAAGGAGATCCATACCCGAACTCAAGTGTCACAAGTCCAATTGGAAGACACCATCAAACAAAACAAAGCCTTCACAGCACGCCTAGAAGAGATCGCACAACAGAAGAAACAGGCTGAACAGACAACAACTACGCTGATGCGAGCATTGGACGAGGCATGTCGGAGTCTTTCTGACTCCGACATACAGGAAGCAGAGGAACCAGGGTAGAGAATTGCTAAGCTGAGAGACTATGCCCAACAGTCCCGCAGCGAGGTTGAAAGGATGAAGATAGAACACCAGCAACAGATTGCAGAACTTCAACTGCGCATTCCTCCTGAGACTCCACCAGAGGTCTGAGAACAGCGCCAGCAGGACATCAAGGCTTCAGCATCAAAAATATCAGACAACGTGGCTAGTGTCGCAAAACTAATGGAAGACAGCATAGAAGCATGGGAAAACCTACAGGACCATCCAGATGTAGGGAAGATTCAGGAAACCATCAAGTTGCGCCAGGATGAGTTAGATGCAGTCAGAATAGAAATCAAGACGCTGCCACCTATGCAGAAGATGGCTAAAGTAAAGCGCAGCAAGGAACTTCAGCAGGAAATCGAGTCCTGCAGGACGAAGGTAACGATGCTGGAAAATGCGTTACAGCCCCTGGTTGATGAAGCATTAGAATTGAGCAATACTGCGGAGAGCCAGCTCAAACTTTTGAAGACCTATGACACTTTTGCGAAGGAAAAGGCTGACACAGACTCTTCTTCAGTATTACAGGAACTAGTGGAAAAGGAGAAAGCCGCTGATGAGATACTGCATAATCTCACCAGTCGCTTCCAGGCCCTCGCACAGAAGATTCTCCCACCAGAGTCCTCGCAGAGTGTCCCGGGACGGGCCACTAGTGAGTCTTAGGGGCCTGTTGGGGCGCGTACCCTAAGGATTACTAGTTGTGGTAACTTCGCAGCTGTTGGTAAGCGGAGTTATGGGTCAAGATAGTCTTAGGGGTGTCAGGGTAAGTCAAAACCCTCTTTTTTGTAATAAACCCGTGGTTTAAATCCAGGGTTTAGGGTTTTTTGGGTACCCATGGTTTAAGACCATGGTTTTGTAAAAATGCGCAGTATAAATAAGCGCTTGTGTAAAGAAGATAGATTAGGTTTTATGATGAAAGAAAGATTAAGGCGAAGCTAAGATTGGTTTTGTAAGAAAAGGTTAAGTCCCAGCTGTGTGCGTGGACGACCTCTGCAGCTGTGTGCACAGAGGGTTTTTGTAAAGAAGATTAAGGACCGACCTGCATCTGTGTGCGCAGGGGCCTGCTGCTGTGTGCGCGGCTTTTGAGGACTGAAAGGATCTGCAGCTGAGTGTGCAGATCAAACTGTGGTTTTGTAGCAAGTTGAATAGAACACAGTTTGTGGACGTAGCCCCTACACTGGGGGTGAACCACGTTATATCCGGTGTCGTGGTTTCTTGTGCTGTTTCTGTTCTGTTATCTTTTATGCATTAATACTGTATACATCTGATAAATTAGATCGCTGTTAATATTTAGCTTCGCTGTGAATTCCCTGTAGTGGGTTGAGCAAGTAACGACTGTTTATTTATCCGCGAAGTTGTATGTGAATGAATGGTAAAGCTTTTATAGTATTGATTAATAAGATTATTAAGGCTAAGGTACAGTAATCCCCCTCTCGGCTTGCAGAAACCTGATACTGCGGCACCCCATAGCTGTTTCGAGTGAGACTGCAACCTGCGCGCAGGTTGTTGCCGAAAGGGCCAACACTGTGGGTCTTTTGTTGGTGCGACACAAAAGGTTTAAACCCGGGTCTGCCCTATTGCCCAACATAGAGTCACTAAATCAGCCTACCCAAGAAAAAAACTAAATTACATGGTGATTGCAATGGGTTTTATTCCTTAGAATTAAATTTTATTGAATAATGGAAAAGATTCATAGGGGTGTCCATTATTATTGCATAACAATGAATATTCTTACCTTGTTCTAGAACCAGTAAATAAACATGCACTCTTCTAAGTAAAATTTCAATCATGTTTTGCAATTGTTTAGAGGCTAGAGTAAATTAGTAATCCAATGAAAATAATGGAGTTGTTCATCGCAGACGTGGATATGTTCATCGTGGACATGGAGATATTCATCGTAGACATGGAGTTGTTCATCATGTCGCTCTATAGTGATTTCTACTTAAAGGTATGCCCTACAACTCTATTTAAAAAAAACAAATTGTGAGTAGAAATTCGTTTAAGGGGTTAGTGAAATTGATAAGGGGGTAGCTCGTTCAATCTTCTTCCTATTCAACTCCTATTGTAGTGATAATTTAATCTAAATACGGTATTTGGATTTTGTTGTGCAAAAAAATATTAGTGAAGACTTTATGTAAATGGTGATGGTGTGTGGATATTTTATGTATAATTATGACTATACAATCTAGCCTTCACAGGTTATCAACTGGATAATATAAATTATGTTTACAAACAACTATGAAATATATAAACAACCAGGAAAATGGAAACATGATTAAATATTCAATTTATGATTAACTATAAAGGTTATATACAATTTTTACCAACTTATTAAATCAAGCCGAATGCATTATGCATTTAGTTTTTAAAATACATTATTAAATCCAAACATAGTTGCATTTTTCTATGAGAGGAGACATGAATCCTAGATCATATAACCGATGGTTAGCACAAGATAAAATCCCTCTAAAGGGGGAAAGAAAACCGCCAAAAACATTTTTGTGACATACATTGAAAACGGTAAGGTAGCCTTGTCTATAAACCATCGTATAAATTGAACTAGATTAACATTTCTATGTACTAAAATGAACCAAATTTGAATAATGTTTAATAGGAGTGTTCATACGAAAAATCCATAACAACATCACAACCATTCACCTATAAACCATAAAATATATAATACCCTTGTGTCTGGGTAAAATAAGAGAACCTATGAATAGTGTTGAAGAGACAGTTGATATATGAATATAAGTTGTATTAGTAAAACCCTTAATGTTTCTACCTTCTCATCAATTGCATTATTATTCAACCATAGATCTCAGTTTTATTGGCATATATCTAATTGGTTGCATACATGTCTTGGTTTGCTTGAAGCACTTAGGCTTTGTTTCATCACATTTAAGGAAATCAACCTATTACTTTGTTTATGATTTGGATAAAACCACCAATATATAGGCCTATACTTCTTCCCACACACAATAGATTTGAAAGGTCTTCTCTATTTTCTAGGTTTGGTTATGATAAAAGGTTAACAAAATTCAAGACCATATAAAACAATGAGTTAATGATTGCATCATAACTTCATTTCCTTTGAGATCTAATGCTTTATTTCATTATGAGAAAGGAGCATTCCTCACTCACTAACTTACAGGCCTTCACTGTTATTATTAGTTTTGAAAAAATTGGATATTACCGTCTTTGTTTTGCTGCCCACATATTGTAGATCTGAAAGGTTTTTCTCTCTACCCATAATTCTCTTGAAAGTCTGGTTACGGTAAAATAGTTAACAATATAAATCCCCTTTGCAATCTATTCTGAAGGATCAACTCAGACTGGTTATAATTTTATCATATAACTTATCATTTTGTTCTTAAATGATACATTATATCAAGTCTACACTGTCAACTTTAGTTCACTATATTTGGGATCATTACATCATTATTTTCTATGGTAAGAGTGATTGTTTCAAACTGACTGTTTGAGCCCTTGATGAATTTCTTTTCATCATAGTAAACCTTAATTTAAAAATGCTTTCTCAAGATACTATACAAAGTATCAACTTTCAAGGGAAATGAGGCATCGTTGAACTTGTAATGGCCATAAACCGAGGATTTGGAAGAGTGTTAGATCAAGATAATTTTTTTTTATATGTCAAACAATCTTTTTTTATTAATATCAAACCCTTAATAATTTTATTTTATTTGTAAGTGCATTTCCAATTTAGTGGGGTATCACCAAGTATACATTGGTTAGGTAAATAACATACCTCTCCAAAAGAACTTCACCAGGTGTTGCTAAAGACTAATTTATTGTTGAAAAATCTCCCTTTTGGCCTCGTAAGTGATTTTGAGGAGTTTGGGAAAATAAAAGAGGTGTGTGTTTTATGAAAAAACCACTTAAGTAATAGATAACAATATTTCAACTTTGAACTACTTACTCCAAAAAGTACAACTTTAACACCATATACTAAACATATTATTATATTTAAATCGTAAAAAAGGGAAAGATATTTTTTTTGAATGAATTATTAAGAGGAATGTTTCTCCATCACAACTCCAAACTTGTGTATTCCACTAGAAATGCTTCATATAGAGTTGTTAATTCCCATTTAGGGATTCCCCTCCATTTGATCTTGTATTCTATGTTTTTTCCTGTGGATAGGTTTCTCACATTCACCTTAAGTACACACTTGGTTTCCCTTATGATCTTTTCTTCTTCCTTTATAAGACAAATTCTTATTTTGGAAACCATGCCACTAGCCAACATGAAATAGGAGTCATAAAATACATAATGGAGTCTTCCCTTCTTGGTAATTGTCAAAACATATGGAACCTTCCCAATTTTTTCTTGCACTTTGAATGGCACACTTCAACCCACCAACTAAAGTTTGTCCTATACTATTTCTAGAAAGGTGTCTACTTGTATGGGTGAAATTGAACAAAGATCATATCTTCAATCATAAAAAAAGTTTTTGGGTGTTGTTGATCAACACAATGTTTCATTCTATATAACATGGACATGTTGTTCTCTAAGATACTATAGAGATTTTTATTTTATTGAAAAGTATCAACTACAACAAGGACTTTAATATTTTTGATGACCCAATCCTAGGGTGATGGGGACTCATTGACACATTTCATTCTAGGGATTTATTTTTGTGGGATTTCATAGAATAAAATCAAGGAACTCCAATGGTGAAATTAGAATTGTGGTAAGTAATAACTCATTAGGGATAAATAACATCATCTTTCAGAGACATAATATATCGTATTGGTTGGTGATGGAATTTACTTATCTTCTCTTATTTTCTCTTTAAATAAAATGTAAAATTTGGAGATGTAATGAGACCATATTGTTGTGTGAATATTCATGTAGAAGACAACAATTTCACTACTTGGAAAGAGAGGGGTCTTTTCCCAAGGATTCGGTGGGTCGCTCTTCGAGGAAAAACATTCAGGGAAGTCCAATGATACCATGCCATCTACTGAGGCAAGGATATCAAGTCAATCATGCATCAATCACTGATAATTGAAGATTGTTGGATTCATCCAGAGAATCCAACCTATGGTATCACGAATATGGTATGTAGATTTATGCACATGTTAAGTTGTGCTTAGATCCTTAGGTATTTGGTTTAACAAAACATTGAAATTTTTATTTTAATAAATTTTTTTCTTTTCAGAGGAATATTTTAATATATCATCTCATGAGAGTGCTTATGCATCTGGCTCTAGTCAAAATAGATATTATTCATTGCGTGATCAATTGAGGTCATCTGATCCCCATTTCCAGCAGAGGGATAATGATATGGACACATAGAATTTCCCCATATCATCCTTTAAACAATGTTCATATCAACCACCTTCTGTTGGTATAATTTTGTGTAAATTTTATTTATACTAATATACATCAATTGTAAATGCACATGTTCAATATGTTTGTGTCTTTAAACGCAATCATGTTTGTGTCTGTAGAGGATCGAGGTTCGGTAGATGGCCAGATTGGGGTAGGAGATGAAGATCAACATGCCACCAATTTTTAAGTGAGGGGAAAAGGTAGATAAAGGAGGGTAACTATTGAACAATATGTGGGTTGTACTCCCATACAAACCTATCCCTCAAATATACCCGAGGATCTTCCTTGAGAAAATAATGTCCAAAAATTTACCCTTCAATATTCTACATCTCACCATGAGAAGTTAAAGGGCGATCTTTCTAGTTTGGATCTCCCTGCTGAGAGTAGACAAAGTTTGGAGATTTTTTGGCACTCCTTGGAAAAATTCATTGATGTATATCATAGTCTTGGGCCAGCTACAAATTGTTTCATTGACTTGATGCAAAGTTACATGGAATAGGTGGTGGGTCCTGGCAAGTGGCCCGAGGTGGAGAAGAAGGTGACCAAACAACAAGTAATTTCAATGTTCAATTTTAAAGAAGGACCAAAGTGAAAAATGTTGAAATTGTAATATTTAAAGCACCCTCGAATTTCACTTTTTTTTTATATGATTGGTTCTTCACAACCTATGGTATATTTCCATAGAATTATGAGATATGTATTTATTTGTTAGATTTGTTTATGCATAGTTTTTTGAAAACATGAATCCATATTATATTGAACTTCCATCCAAATATTATGGGGTTAGAAGAGGTTGAATTTATAATCAATGAGGTGCCTTTTGATATCCAACATTGCCTCAATCTCTACCTCCTTTAATATCTTTTTATTTTTAATAGGAACCAGGAAAGTATTGTAATATATAAAAAGACTGCAAACAACCACGCATACAAAAAAGGTCATAGACCTGCAATTCATTCTGTCTATCCCCAAAAGATCTGAACTATTTGTACTAGAAACTATTAACATAAACTTATTGTTGTGTCAAAAAATACTTTTATCATCCTTTGAAGGGTATATACAGACATAGACACCTAAAATCAAAATATGGAAAAACATAAAATACCATTTAAA
Organism: Pseudotsuga menziesii; assembly: GCA_001517045.1. Taxonomy (NCBI): domain Eukaryota; kingdom Viridiplantae; phylum Streptophyta; class Pinopsida; order Pinales; family Pinaceae; genus Pseudotsuga; species Pseudotsuga menziesii. The sequence goes on along the minus strand of LPNX010682054.1, from coordinate 185,191 downwards.
CTGATGCTACTTATGTTGATTTTCCCCTAGGGATTTAAGTGGCTGAGCTATTGAAGTCTCCTCCATTGGATTGTCTCTTGCATGTGATTTTTGACAGTGTCTGCACTGGTTCATGTTAACCAGCTTTTGTAAATATTCCTTCATGTAACCAATGGTACCAATAAGCTCATATAAATATATGTGATTATCTTCAATTCTAGCATCGTGGTTGCCCATTTTCCTTGCCATCCATTTCACCTATTATGCAGTCGAAATCCCTTCTGTAACCCCCCTGTTCATGATATCGCAGAGCCAACGAATATGTTGCTTGATGCCCTTAAGGTATCCCGCAGGTCATTCAGAGTAATATCCCTATCATTGCTTTCCATAGCTGCTCGTGAAGACAATCCTGTGTGCTCAGAGAGAATTGTTTGAGCCACCTAGATGCTGGGTGACCTTTCCTTGTCTTCTAAGCGGAGGAAGCCGAGAGACAACGATTTCAAAGACTCTGTAGAAGGAGAAACATTCGCTTCACCATAAACACAATGTCCAACTAATAGAGCTGGAGGAAACTTGTTGCTTGCGTATTAATGTCCAACTAACCCCCCTGTTCACGATATCACGGAGCCAACGAATATGCTGCTTGATGTCCCTTAAGGTATCCCGCAGGTCATTCAGAGTAACATCCCTATCATTGCTTTCCATAACTTCCCGTGAAGACAATCCTGTGTGCTAAGAGAGAATTGTTTGAGCCGCCTAGATGCTGGGCGACCTTTCCTTGTATTCTAAGCTGAGGAAGCCAAGAGATAATGGTTTCAAAGACTCTGCAGAAGGAGAAACATTCATTGCACCATAAACACAATCGTCAACTAACAGAGCTGGAGGAAACTTGTTGCTTGTGTCTTCCATGGATCGTACAGTGACTATAATCATCCAGAGAATGCCAAACTTTGCATTAAATCCCTTCACATGGGCTGCGACGCTGAATTTGCATGGGAGCCAGCTGGATGTCGAGAAGCATGCAGTCTACCAGATGTATGATTGTCGAGGAGGGGGGACTCCACCCAACTTCCATGGTTATTAAAAATTTCGGAAGTTAGGGTGTTAGGGACATAACTTATGCCACCCATGAGCCACCCTTTAGCCCACCCTTCATTGCTTATGTTCATAGGGCACACAATTTAAGTTTTTGAAATTACCATTAACCCTAGATAATCCAACTTTTAGCTTAGATATTTGATTTGCTAAATTATCTGCTTCAGTGTTATTATTTTTGAGGAAGTGATAAAAGGAGGTTTGAACATTCACATAGGTTTGTTGAATTCGCTTGTATATCCTTCGAATTTTGACTGCTCCTTTTTTGTATCCATAGATCATTTTGTGAATAACTTGTTTAGAATATTCCATGAATGTAACTTTGGTGATCTTGTTTTGCTTAACCAGATCTAATCCAAAGAGAAGCGCGAGCTACTCAACTTCATTGTTGGTTTTTCATCCAAGACCCCAAGCATAAGTCGAAACTATATTTCCTCCAGGATCGAAAATAATCCCAACCACACTTGCCTCCCCACACCTCCTTTAATATCTTAGGCTCTAAGGGTTGTCACTTTAAGATAAGAGATGGAGGATACATCTCAAGTTGGTAGAGACATGAGGGATGTCGTTGTGGATGGTGTAACATTGGTGTTTGTAGGAATTGATGTTGGCCTAAGTCGAGAGAGGGAACACATTAGTTATCGTCAAAGTTTTGTTTATAAAACAAATGATGAGGTAGAGTCTATGAGCCTTGAAGATGCCAGGGATTATGATGCCAAGAAATTTCACGATGGGTGGTTTGACATCCTATCTCATGAGAGAGAAAGTGGAGGAGAGACTTGTGTTTATATTTAATCGATAGTTGTTTCATTATTTATGATAACCTTTTGTTGTTATATATATGAATTTGTAAATTTAGAGATATAACAATGAATGTCAATTGTTCATTGATTGCAATTTCCTAGATTGATGAATGAACATGGTGTTAGAGTCTCTTCTAGTGTAAATCTAGAAGGACTTAGAGATGTAAATTTGTTTAAATATCCATATTTATTCTTTAAATGTATTTCTCAATGTTTTTCAATGTTTATTTGAACTAATTTATGTATCTCCTCGTTAATGTGAAAACATATTCTGAAATTGAAAAAAGTTGTATTCATAGGTTCCATTAGGTTCTTCTTTTTTTGAACCTATTCCATCCGGTGCCATTGGAATGTCATAGGTAAATGCAAACATGCTTTATAATTTTTAGTTATGATTTGAAGTGTTACTTAATTTTAGTTTATTTTACACATGGACTGTTTTATTTAATTGAAAAAATTAAATTTCAAAAAATCGAAGCTAGTAACATTATAAGTATTGGGGAGATAATGGTTTACAGATAATGGTTGAATTCCACATTTGCATTTGCATATGTTGTGGACATGTGTTACAGGTAAACCAAGGAGAGGAGAGAGGTTAATATACAGAGGAGGATACTATTCCTCCTATCACATAGAGTATTTTATGTCTCTTCAGTTATGTCTCGATTAACAATTTAAATTTGTCATTTGAGATTGTGTATTACATACATGCATTGAGTACATATTATAGTTGTTTGTGGAGGATAACTTTATTTTTGGATTAAATATAAAATAATTTTGTATGATTTTCCTATCATAATTTAAATGATGTCTATCAATGTATGTTTTATGATTATGTTTAATAATGCTAGTCAATCTTATATAGTAATAGTATTGTTCAATTTTATTAGGACTGAATCTTAAGAACTTATATATTGTCATGGATACAATTCTTCCAAGCATTGTTGTAGACAATCCTCTATTATGTAAAAGATGAATCTCAACAATGATCAGAAGCTTGTATTTTGGAAGTGTTATAGAGAATTACAACAATCTCAATTAGAGGAAATTTCAACTTAAAATGGTCCTCCTAAGTAAAAATCAATAAATTGATAGAATAATGCCATGCAAACAATTATTTTATACTATTTTACTTTTATCAAAGCTATCTCAGATATATATTCTATATTAAAATCAATTTATGACGATGAAGTTTGATGTGGTGTTTTCACCCAACATAAGGAAAGAAAATGAAATACAAAATGTCATCTTAAACTTTATTGGACCTAACTTCTTATGATGTAGAGTATTATTATATTATTTTTTCAATGTGGTTCACGGCCCCGAAGATTGGTGCTTGCTACGTCCATGGAATATAATCCAAGGGGCACACCGAAGAGGCCCCACCTTGTCGACATTATTTTGGTGCCTCACCCGAAGGACCCAAAAAATTGAACCCCCACCCTCGATCATGTGTCGTCTTGGTCCTTGAAGATCCAACCAACTAAGCTACCCCTTAGGGATAATAGTATTGCCATAATATGTTAACTATAATGTAATATTGTTATATATTAGTTTTAATATTAATAACTATTATATATTATATATTAGTCATAATATTAATTACTATTACTATTATATAGTACATATGGCACATATTACCTAAAATATGGATGGGTATATTAGTTACTATTATATTATATATTAGTTAAAAGTTATTAGACCCAAGCTTTCACGGTGTATAGTGTTATTATAATATGTTAATTATAATATAATAATATTATATAATAGTTATTATATATAATAACGATTATATATAATTCCTACAAGGTGTATAATAGATGGTGAATAGGTGTATTGGTAAGGCACTCCTTGTGTAAGGTCACCAGTTTGAAACTCTATGGGTGCTTGCTTAGAAAAAAACTATATATATATTGATTGATTGGAACCATATCACAAGAAACCCTCAGGCACTTCTCCTCATTTCGAGTATGGTACCCAAGGTAAACCGTTCGGGAATAATTAGATGCAGCCTAACTCGGCGGGGACATCAAGTGAGGTTCTTGCAAAGCCACCCATGGATTTGAACTTTAGTTCTTCTGCTTGCATTACACAATGCTCAACCACTTGAGATAACCCATTGGGCTAATTATTATTACTATTATATATTATGTATGGATCATGTATTACCTAAAATCGATTAGCATATTAATTTCACTCTTAATATCCAAGACAATTTCGACCAACTTGGGTAGAAAGTAGACAATTTATATTATTAAAAAAATCACATATCTCCAAATCATATAAAAAAAAATTGCATTAGATATGCACCTCTTTTAATTCTTAAAATAATTTTGATTGGCTAGTACATGATGCAATGGTATTTGTTTTAGGTTTTGGTGAACCATATTTCCACCAAATTTCTCCTAATTGAATCATTTCATGAAAAGTCCTTATTTCCCTAATTGCCCTAGATACAATTTCTAGCATTGTTCCTTTATTATTAAAAATATGAATATTGTCTAAAGCTTGTAGTTTGGAAGTGTTGTAGACAATTCCCCTAATCTAGGTATTTCCTAAGAAGCCTGTATTTCCCTAATGGTCCCAGATACAATTATTTCTAGCACCGGTCCTTTATTACAAATGATCTCATCTAAATCTTGTAGTTTGGAAGTGTTGTAGAAAATCCTCTATAATGTAAAAGATGAATATCATCAATGACCCAAACTTTGAAGTTTAAAAGTGTTGTAGACAATTCCACCAATCTAGTCATTTTTCGAGAAGTCCTTGTTTCCCTAATTATCCTAGATACAATTCTTTCTAACATCAGTCCTTTATTAAATTATGAATCTCATCTAAACATTGTAGTTTGGAAGTGTTGTAGATAATTCCACTAATCTAGTAATTTCTTGTGAAGTCCTTATTTCCCTAATTGTCCTAGATACAATGCTTTCTAGCCAATCTCACCTCTAATATGTAAAAGATGAATCCCATCAACAATCTAAGGCTTGTAGTTTGGAAGTGTTGTAGACAACCCTACTAATCTAGTCCTTTTTTGGCTAGTCCATGTTTCCCTAATACTTTTTGGTCCACTATTATGTAAAAGATGAATCTCATAAATGATCTGTACAACTTGTAGTATGCCTTAATGTTTAATCATTTAAATGGTTTTATGATATTGGTAGTGACAAATTGGTACATCCAATACATCTTGTGTAAGTTCCAAAGGAATTATTAAGTGGTTAATTTCAATGAATTGTATTATTTATGGTTAAGAAATTAATGACTTGTATGCAGAAGTTGTGTATAATATAGAAATGCGATGATGAATGCACATACACGTATTCTATGTGTAATTGGTATGCAGTGCTAAGAAATAATGTTTAGATGTGAATTATTTGATTGTTAATGTTTATACAAGAATGCATGTGCATATGTTATGAAATGATCATTTATGGAGAAGTGTATGAATGCATACATACATGTATGTTATGCCTAATAGTCATAGATACAACACCTTCTAGTATTGGTCTTCTATTATATAAAAGATGAATCTCATAAACTATCTACCGTATTTGTAACTTATGTCCTAATGTTTATGTTTAATGTTGAAATGGTCTTATGACATTGGTAGTGACAAATTGGTACATCTAGCATATATTTTATAAGTTCCATAGGAATTATTAAGTGGTTTATTTTGATGAATTGTATTATTTATGGTTTGGAAATTAATGAATTGTATGTAGAGATTGTGATCATGAATGCACATACATATACATGTATCCTATGTGTAATTGGTATGCAATGATAAGAACTTATGTTATGTTCTTATATGTTTATACACATATGAAGATGTTATGAAATGATGTTCATCTATAGAGAAGTGTATGAATGCACATTTACATGTATGCTATGCTTAATAGTGCTAGATACAACACCTTATTGCATTGGTCTTCTATTATGTAAAAGAATAATATAATGAAGGGTCTACAATTTGTAACTTATGTCTTAATGTTTAATGTTCAAATGGTATTATGACATTAGTAGTAACACATTCGTACATTTAGTATATCTTTTATAAGTGTCGAAGGATTTATTAATGGGTTATTTTTTATGAATTGTATTATTTATGGTTCATAAATTAATGACGTGTAAGTAAAGATTGTGTATAATATAGAAATATGACGATGAATGCACATACATGTATGCTAGATGTAATTGGTATGCAATGCCAATAAATAATGTTATGATGTAAACTATTTCATTTTTATATGTTATATGCATGTAAATGTTATGAGATGATGTGAAGATGTTATGGGTAAAATGAAGAATGCATGCAAGCATAAATCAATATTTGCACATGAAAAATATTTCTTATTAGGGCCATCAATATGACATATTACATGCCCTCCCCACTTACAAATAACACAACCTCAATACAACTTCTTATGAGTATACTACAATCACTTTGATAATTCAAGTGCTCTTCAAGTTTCCACAAATGGACCATGGCCAATATTTGTCAATTGAACTTCACCCTCCCAATCATAGTCATGAGTAAGATCATCATGATTTTCATTAAACTCGTTTTCATTAGCATCACCTGAATCAAGGAATGGTGTTATGTGGCTTTTAGTGTCACAATATAGTTCACAACTCCCTAAAAGAGTTTCCTTCAAAAGAAGAGAATTGTATTAGACATCATTCTTCAAATTCAAAAGCAACCACTTAAGAAAGATTATAAAACCTATGTGGTCAATTTATAGCAACTACATGATCTTGATGGTCACATCAAGCTCTAACAGAGTTCATAGTCAAAGTATAGATGGATTATGGCATGACAAGGCATCTTAGTTATGTTGGAGCTTGTAGTGCTTCTAAGAAACTCATTAATGTTAGATCTCTAGCCATTATAATGGTTTCTTATGAACCATGGATCTCAAATCAGCCTTAAAAAGCAAGAGGGATTATCCTCTATCTAATAGGACCCTCACTAGCATATCTATGTGTGCGTGTGTCCAAGTGTGAAGTTATAACAATTTTTGTAGAGCAGCCATACAAATTTTGGAAAGATTTCAAGCATATTTATCATTAATGTATAAAGGGAAAAAACACATAACTTGCTAAAAAATGAATGAGCAGCACAATACCTCAATTTACGGCAAGAATTTAACTCGAGATACTATGAAATTGTAATAGATCTCTACCATGCCCAAGTCATCCATTGCTAACAAAATTGCTTATTTTTTCCATATGAATAAATTCCCGAGAAAAGGATTCAAGACTATCATCCAAAGAATAAGAATGCTTTGAGTAACTCGGGAAAAGGATTCATGGCTATCATCCCAAGGATAGCAATGCTTTGGGTGATTGAGCTTACAAGAATATGCGAAGTTTCTAGAAAATTGTGGAGTACCGCTATGAAATTGAGTTACTATTAAACGTGGCAATTGCCTAGCAATGTAGAGAGCAGGGAGAAATAGGTTTGATGATTGAAATATGCCACACGACTCATACATTCCAACTCGACAGTAAGTATTAAGAATTAGAAGTATACTACACATAGACAAAATATCATGTCTTGTAGTAATAGCAAAAATGATGCACAATATATAGTAGATAGTAACTTGTAGATTTACATATAAACTAATAACATTTAAAAAAAATTTCAATTCAAATTAGTTGATGAGATAAAAATTGGCCATCTCTTTAAACATATATCCAAAAATTTCAAAAAATATTAATAGAACAAAATGCTTATCAAGTCCAACGAGGAAACAAATTGATATAACAACTAATTCATTGATGAGATTTAGAATCAAGTTGAAGTGAACAACTAATTCAAGGGTAACATTTCTTTTATCACTAGGAGGGAGCGAGATACCCATCATTTCGTCGATCATGTTGACAAATCGAATATAATAGTTCTAAAGCATGGTAAGATAGGTGGAATGCAATAAAATTTATATAATCAATTCACATTAGTCCTCAAGCATGGCAAAGTAGGTGAAAATTGAAATGAAATGAAATTGAAATAATGAATGCTGCGTAGAGGTTAAGAAGACGAGATAATAAAAAGATACCTAGTGGAGAGTACCACTAAAAAATGCACTTCATTACAATGTGGGACATGACATGAAAAAATGCACTGCATTACAATGTGGGACATGACATGAAAAGGTGGGGAATATCAACAAGTGGTTACCATTAAAAAGTAATCACAACAACCATTGAAAAAGTAATAATATGTGCCCATGAATCTCCTTGGGAGTCAAGGCATCTTTCAAGTCATAAAGTAATCAACATGATAATATGTGCCCATGAATCTCTTTGGGAGTCAAGGCATCTTTCAAGTCATAAAGTAATCAACATTATAATATGTGCCCATGAATCTCCTTGGGAGTCCAGGCATCTTTCAAGTCATAAAGTAATAATATGTGCCCATGAATTTCCTTGGCAGTCAAGGCATCTTTCAAAAGTAATCAACATGATAATGAGGGCAAAATATAGGATCGATCAAAAAATAATCATTTTGTGATGAGTTTTGTTATTTGTATATTATCATGTCAAGAAGAGTGAGACATGACATGATATGTCATTTTTTTTATTAGTATTGTATGGTGTAAATTAAGCACTTCACATGAGTGCGTTTAATGTTGTTAAAACACATCATGGGCAGTGAGGTGGGGGCATTAAATCATGTCAACATCTCCCTCTTTCTCTTGACATGTATGTAATGTCTTGTTTTTTTTTAAATAAGTGTATTTTAGTTGCCATTAGGTTTGGAATTTTAATTTTTTCTTGCTCGTTAAGTGGAAATATGTTGATGGTTTGGTATTTGCATTGTATGTAATTTACTTTATTATAAATATATAGTGTTATTATTTTATATAAAATTTACTTTATTTTTTTAAGTATTTTTTTTAAATGTGATATTAAAATCGTGATTACAAGTGTTAAATTCAAGTAATTTGGTTTAGGTATTTAAAATAGAAAGCCATATATCTTCCCTATAAAATAAATAATTTTTTTAATGTGATAATAAAATCGTGATTACAAGTGTTAAATTCAAGTAATTTGGTTTAGGTATTTAAAATAGAAAGCTATATATCTTCCCTGTAAAATAGAAAGGGAGAGATCTATATTTCAGTAGTCATCCAAAAATAGAAAATAAATATATTTATTTCTTATTATATCTAAGCGACCATCAAAAATCTATGGTTTTTTATCCTTCTCCTGAATAAAATAGGCCAAGATAATTACCGTAATTCTACCTTAAATTGACATTTACTTAGAAACAATTAAATAAAATACACCTTCAAACATTTTAAAATAATAAAAAAATATTAAAAAAAAAACTGAACTCTATACAAAAATCCTTGGACAAAAGCATAAAGAATCATTGCATCGCAAGCAAAGGGTTGCAGACGAAACACATTCACCATCCCTTATTGTATTGTATCCTTGTGTCAATTGAACTGGTCTTTTTGATGCTCCCGAAAGCTCACAATATTGTTGAAGCCTTTTTCTCCCATACTCAAATGTGTTACTAGTTGGGCGGGCTTTTGTATAGGGAGTAGACCCAGACTATTATATCGACCAATAATATTAATCTATTGAATTATATTTAAAAAATTACAATATTAAAATATATTTAAAATATTTTAAATCACAATGCCTAAATATATTAAAAGGATTACTCTTGAAGTCGACCATATCCTACTTTGCTTCGTTGTTCAAAGAGTTACAAGCTCTCTATAACCCCCAGGTGTTCGGATTCGGATTAACCCTTAGGATTGGAAATGAGTATGCTCCTTCTTGGTTCTCCAAATGAAGTAACCAAACTAGGATGTTCCCATTCTCCAATATTGAGAGCGATGAATTCGCATGTTGTGAAGTGGATTCATGGAATTTGACTTGTGTGAGCACTGTGCAACCAAGGGTGATCATAAATGAGTTAACTTGCTCATTTATCCACATAACATGTACTAGAGTTGTCATCCTTCCAAATAATGTGTTTGATGTAATGAACATGACTCATGAATCATTTTCCAAAGCCAATGTAACCACCAAGTTACCAACTCATAACTCAGCCAAATGGTACTCGTAATTATGATGGGTAAATAAATTCAATGAGCGTCAAATCTACGGGTTTCAATTTTTCATACCTGTCAAGGTCGACATTTATACTATGAGGTTAGTTGTCAAATACGTTATGAATTGCTAAATACGTTCTGTACAACGTCAAATTCGAGGCCTGGTTGCCATGGTTCCTTCATGTTGGATTATGACTTAATGTTGATCCTCCCTATCATTAAAAGCATCCTTGATAAGTGAGATATTAAGTTCGATGGTCATCCAATATGACATTATTTTCACTTCTTTATGTTGGGCGCTTTAAACGATTCTTCCAGGATTCTTGGTGTTAACTAGTCCATTTATCCATGATTAGGAAGTGCCACGGATCATTTTCATTGTTGTAATGGTTTTTGTGTCCTTTGCGAACTCAAAGGGATTCAAAAGGGGTTTCACTAGTGTGAAAATGTTGTAGGAGCAACGTAAGGAAATGTGATATATCCCATCATTCAATCTATTCAATGTGTAGGGTGGAAGGATGGGTTTGAGAATGAGGGAAATTTGGCAAGGGACCAACTTACTATGGAAACATGGAATCAATAGCTAGGTCTAAGGAATGGAAGGTTGAATCATGCATCTTGACTTTCTCAAACAGAAGCAATTGGAAATGGCCTCTAGCTTGCAATCTCCATAAGTTGTGGTTAGGTGCATTGTGACTCACTTGCACCTCCCTCTAGAGGCCTTACTCTCTTCCCCTCTTAAACAAAGCGATAGCTCTATTAACTTCACCTCATGTGGAACTTAAAAGTAAAGGCCCATGGCCTTGTTGGGCATAACCTGAGAGTTGTTAGATGCTGCAACCATGAATTGTGGTGTAACTGCCAACACTAGTACTAATTTTGGCCCTATGACCATGGACAATGAAGCCTTGGCAACCCGTGTGGACTTAAATATTGAATAATGTCTATCTTTTAGTTTTTTAATTTTCAGCGTGTTTTGTGGAATAATGTTGTTATTAGCTCAATTTATAATTGCATACATGTGGATGTTTTAGGTGGAAGTGGACTTGCGTTTATGATTTTTTTTTAGAAGGTTTGTACCTAGTTATTATTCTTAGATTATGGCAGCTCAAAATTTTCTATTTTTTTAAATTTGTCTAATGTATAGTTAAACCATAGTTTACTAGATCCATCTTAACTTAGAGTTTTTAAGGATGAAGATATTTCAATTTCAATTCCTTTTTTATCCCTCTTTATGCTTAATAAATCTAGAGTTTAGATGGATCTAGGTTGGTTATTATTATTGAAGTCCATTAGTAAAATATAAAGCTCCACATACATGATTTGGTAGTAAATTTGAAATCTACTAGAATTATAGAGACTTTGATAAAACAAAAATACTAATTAAGGAATATCCCTCTTTTTTTTATGAATTTTTATATTCCCACACACTAACATTCTACATAATGGGTTTATTTCTAACTTGAATTATGATAAACAAATATCTAATAAATTTGTAGACATCCCATTTTAATTATTTGAGGTTATTCATAAGTAGATTTATGTTAAACAAATATCTAATAAAATTGCAAAGTTAAATCAAAACAAATATTAAACATGTTTGACTAAAACAAGGCATTTTCACCTACACCGAACACATTAAACACCCACTCACACAAACAACAAACAAAATTTTGTGACAAAAAATTCTCAAGTTTGAAGTTAGATTTTGGTTAGCTTACTCACAAAATGTAAGTTTTCTCTCTATTTCTAGTTTACCAAGTTCACACAAGGTGCACAACAAAGGGCATATGCAGTCAAGAAAACCCTTTCCGCTCTACTTCTTACATGTTGAATTCACACATATGAGCAAAAAACAAAAAATTAAGTTGTAATATGGATGGATATGAGAAATATTTAAACAAAATCCATAATTGTAAACAATATATCTCCAAATATGATAAAATGACAATATCTTGGGCAAACAAAAAAAAATTTGCGTGAAAAAGAAAGTGATTAAACCTAAAAGAAATGCTCTGGATGCAATGAAACAACTCTCTCAACCTAAAAAATGCATAGAGATAGCAGAATCCAAAGATACTTTGATGAATGTAGATACATAGGTTTAGGATCTCGGTCAACAATGAGAGGGAGACTTTCTAAGTGTTATGATACCATGATCAACTAGAACATGGTATTTCTGTACATAAGGTCAAACACCTTACGAAGTTTCTTACACAAATAGATCATAGATTGTCACACCAATGTATTGTGTGGCTAACACACTCAAAGAGGGAAACAACTAACGACCCCAACCAAATAACTACTTGATACAATTCATTATTGCAAAGGAAAACAATTTACATATGATTTTCTCACCATTAATGGATACACACATTTGGGTTAGTCACCATGGACTTCAAGGAATTATACTTTATCTTTACTTAGAATTATCATACTCACCCTCAAAGGGATCTAGGAAATCTATTTTGAAACCACAAGTTCTCATCAGATGGAATTTTTTTAAAAGAAAGGCCACTCTAGAATTATTGCTAACTTCCATGTCATATAAGCTTGGGACAACACCACACTAGGAATCCATCTTGACTTATAGAAGGTTTTGGACAAACATTAACAGGTCTTTGAGACACCAAAGGGTTTACTCCTATACATAGGTGAGCATGTTCATGGTATACCCCTGATTCTCAACGCTTAACCACTAAAAGTACAATACTATAGGAAATCATTTGCACGAAATAATACAATTGGAAGGATCACTCAAGAACTACTGGAGGTGAGATCCATTCATCCCAACACTAGCCCATATTCATCCATAGTGATCATGGTTTTAAATCAAGAAAGGAATGGATGAATGCATCATGATTCTTATGCATTTTCAATTTTAAAGCATGTCATGTGCACCTAGTCTTAGCCATTCTTGATTTTACTAAGACCTTTGTATTGTAATGTGATGCATCCACAAAAGGTTTGGGGGCAATATTAAGACAACATGGACAAGTTTACCTACAAGGAATAAATGATGGCCATACTACATGTAGTCAACATAAGGCAACAATATCTCCTAGGTAAACATCACTTGAAGTATTTTTTGGAACAAAGGTGATCATTCTTGGAGAAACACAAATGGGTCATCAAGTTGCTTGGATATGATTACGATATCATCTACAAAAAGGAAAAAGATAATGTTGTGGAAAATTATTTTTGTAAGAAAATATGAGGAAGAGGGATCTCTCTTTGATTTATCTTCTCTAGTGCAAGAACGGGTAGAAAAAGAACAACAAGAATGGCTCCAAAATGTTACTACATCTCAACTCATCAAGCAACATATGTGAGATCCCAACATTAACCAACTATCCAACAACCTTTCACTAAAGTTTTTCAACCCATATAAGATTGTTCAATATATGGGCTAGGTAGATTACAACTTAGTAATCCAAGCATACTCCGAGATATGCCCAGTATTTCATGTGAAGGGTGTGGGTCAGAATGGTCAAGTTAAAACACCATTACTAGAACTTTATTCAGAAGGATCCATTTGGTTTCATTACATAGTTTTTTTATCCACATAAGAGTGTCACCTACACCAGGGAACAATCAAGCAAGTTCTACCCCAGTG
>LPNX010682054.1:148002-171515 GCA_001517045.1 Pseudotsuga menziesii | reverse complement strand
GGGGGGGGGGGGGGGGCATCTTAGGGTCCTACCGTAATCCCGCTACTTTATCAAAGTACAAGGCCATAAGGCACATTATTTAGTTAGTGGGTAGTGTCTTAATGTAAAAGGTACTTCCTTATTTAATAAAGGTCCCTATTGGTGGTTGACTCTCATTAAGAGTAGGACCATAAGTAGTTAGGACTTTGGATATTGAAACACTATACATGGAGTAATAAGATATGTAATGTTTAGCTGACAAGAATTGTCATTGTATTTGGATCTTTTTGCTTGGATTTTCCCCCTTGACGAGGCAAGTGAACATAACTATCTATTTTATTTATTCTCTTATGTATTCTTATATCTTTCTACAGATTTCTAGGTTTAAGCATATTACAAGAACCCTTACCTCCACTATGGTTGATAGATGTAGAGAAGTATCACCCAGAAGACAATGACCAGTGAACAAGTTGTCAATGACACTAATCCCATCTAAATCCAAAGCAAACCAAACTAGAGTTATCCCACCATGGTTGAGAGAAACATGAGATAAATCCATAAAATCTTAAGAGAATGGAATTGGGCATGAAAAATATGGGGGGAACAAGAGAACAAGGGAGTTCAATGGCTCCCTCAATTGATTGAAATGGGACAAGACCTTTCATACTTCCAAGAGATCAATATTTCCAAGGGTTTAGGAATGTAGTTAGGAGATATATCCTTCTTGTGAAGACCCATCCTAAAAAAATTAGGGGAACCACCTTCATTATGGGGGGGAGGTTTTGAAAGAGGACTCCCTTGTCAAGCTTGACTATCTCATTTGTGAGCTTGTTGGCCACAAAATTGTTATGACCTAGAATATGAAAAATCATGCTTCATTTAGGCTTTGAATATACCAATTAAATTGTTCAAAGGCCATGCTCTATAGAAAGGGGTCTCCAAATCCCTCTATAGTGTCAAAATTTAGTAAATTGTCAAAATTGCAATTTTTTATTGGTGGAGTGACATAATTAAAAAGGACTAATGTAAACAACTAATTCATATTCTTGCAATTGTTAGCTAGTCATATTTTTATTCCTAGATTAAATTAGTCATTTATATTAGTCATTTTTTATTGTGTCACTTATTATCCAGTTGTATATTGTATCCCTACACAAATCCGTGGTTTAAGTTAGTTGTCTTTAATTGGGTCGCTTAAAATTGCTCAAATTTGGTAGTAAGTCACTTGAAAAAACTATGGTGACTAAATGTTTTGGTCACACAATCACTAATCTCTCATTATGTACTAATGGACTCATTATTGAAACAAGGAATCGACTAGTATGTCTAAAGGAATGGAAGGTTGAATCATGGTTGAATCATGTCCCTTCATTCTTATGAATGGGAAGCAATTGGAAATTACATTTGCATTGGCATGTCTATAAACCCTAGTTAGGTGTGTTGTGTCTCACTCACGCCTCCCTTTTGATGACCTTCTCTCTCCCAATCTCAATAAGAGTTATAACTCTACTGAATTTGCCTCTTGTTTGACTTCAAAGGAAAGGTCCATGGCCTTACTAAACATAACTTAAGAGTTGGAAAATGCTACAACTATGAACTTTGGGGCAATTTCCAACGCTATTACTTGTATGGACTTGCAACCATGGACAATGAAGCTCAGGCGGACTTAACTATGAAAGGTAACACCCTTTACCTTTTTTTAAGTATGTTTTGTCGAATACAATTTTTATTAGAGCAATTTATAAAATTGTATAACTATGGATCTTTTAGGTGGAATTGGGCATGCCTTAATAATTATCAAACCATTGCAACTCTAAAACATTTATTTTTTGCATCTCTTTGTTTTACAATTCAACTACGTTTTTTGTAAATATAAATTTTACTCATTAGTGTGACACACAAAAACACATATTGTGGTTAGATCCATCTTAAATATGGGTATTTTAAGGGCAAATATCTTTTTATTTCAATTAATTTTTATCCATCTTTATGCTTAATAGATATAGCGTTTAGATGGATCTAGGCTAGTTATTATCATTGAATTCCTTTACCAAAGTATAAATATCCACTTACATGAGTTGGTAGTAAATTTGAAATATACTAGAATGATATAGTTGATAGACATACTAATTAAGAAACATAGTCGATTTTTGGACAATTTTAACGTTTTCCCTACACACTAACATTCTAGAATGATACAAGTACAATCAGGAACAATTATAGAAGATAAACTTGGATAATTTTGGTTGACTTGGGTAGAGAATGATGCAAGTACAAACACATTTGTAAATAAAAGCGTGTAAGACCTTCAAAATTCCTTATTTATAATCACTCTAAAGTGCCTCATTGAAAGAAAACTTTTGGCAATTGAGGTGGATGTGATTGGAAATGGTTGTTGTTGTCCTCATGGTCTTTTACAATACATTAATGTTTATGTCTCTACTATTGAAATAAGCTTTGTTTAGATGAGTTCTAATTCTGGGTTACTATGGAAGGCCTCAACATTGGTCAATCCCATATTCATAACTCAAGGGTAATATGAAGCATTAGTTTTGCAGGTTTTTATTTTTATATTTTAAATAGTAAGCACGTTGGATTCAATATCTGGACATTTTTTTCTTCTTCATGAAAAACACATTCCCCTTAATACACTTCAAAGAATAACTCTACAAGAGGGAATGACTCATGTATAAAAAATAATTCAAATTCTTCCCATCAAATGATATTCCTTGTAGGTAAAGAATGGAAGAGAGAAAGAGCATACTAGGATTTCATGTAAGTTTTAAATACAAGTGCAAACTCTAGCGTTTAATAGAACAATTTAGTTATAATTATGGTTAGTGCGGTGTAATAGTTAAGGATTACTATAGCTAAGATGATTTACTAGAGTTTTTCTTTCATTTAGAGGAAGGGGTCATTGGAATATCCATACTCGCATTTCTCTTCTTATAACATTGAAAGTTTTATATATTATTTTTGTTAGGATGAGTTATTGAGGACATGCATGAAAAAACACAATGATGTTTATGGGGATCTTGATGAGTTGAATTTAGATGAGATCATCTTTCATCAACAACTGGCTAAGCCTACCACTATAAACCAAATCATAAATATTATGGGGACTAATATTGATTATAGATTCCTTTACCAATTTTGGAAATTATTTCCACTAGTGCAATTCATAAGCAATTGGCTCAACATACCTTATCGTAGAGTCACTAAATCAACCTACCCAAGAAAAAAACTAAATTACATGGTGATTGCAATGGGTTTTAATCTTTAGAATTGCATTTCATTGAATAATGGAAAAGATTCATGGGGGTGTCCATTATTATTGCATAACAATGGATCTTCTTACCTTTTTCTAGAGCCAGTAAATAAACATGTACTCTTCTAATAAAAATTTCAATCATGTTTTGCGATTGTTTAGAGGCTAAAGTAAATTAGTAATCCAATGAAAACAAGGGAGTTGTTCATCGCAGACGTGGAGATGTTCATCGTGGACATGGAGATATTCATGATAGACATGGAGTTGTTAATAATGTTGCTCTATAGTGCTGTCTATTTAAAGGTATGCCCCACAACTCTATTTAAAAAATAAAAATTATGAGTAGAAATTAGTTTAAGGGGTTAGTGAAATTGATAAGGGGGCAACTCGTTCAATCTTCTTCCTATTCAACTCCTATTGTAGTGATAATTTAATCTAAATACGGTATTTGGATTTTGTTGTGCACAAAAATATTAGTGAAGACTTTATGTAAATGGTGATGGCGTGTGGATATTTTATTTATAATTATGACTATACAATCTACCCTTCACAGTTTATCAACTGGATAATATAAATTATGTTTACAAACAACTATGAAATATATAAACAACCAGGAAAATGGAAACATGATTAAATACTCAATTTATGATTAACTATAAAGGTTATATACAATTTTTACCAACTAATTAAATCAAGCCGAATGCATTATGCATTTAGTTTTTAAAATACCTTATTAAATCCAAACATCGTTGCATTTTTCTATGAAAAGAGACATGACTCCTAGATCATATAACCGATGGTTAGCACAAGATAAAATCCCTCTAAAGGGGGAAAGAAAACCGCCAGAAACATTTTTGTGACATACATTGAAAACTGTAAGGTATCCTTGTCTATAAACCATCATATAAATTAAACTAGATGAACATTTCTATGTATTAAAATGAACCAAATTTGAATAATGTTTAATAGGAGTGTTCATACAAAAAATCCATAACAACATCACAACCATTCACCTATAAACCATAAAATATATAATACCCTTGTGTCTGGGTAAAATAAGACAACCTATGAATAGTGTTGAAGAGACAATCGATATATGAATATAAATTGTATTAGTAAACCATTAATGTTTCTACCTTCTAATCAATTGGATTATTATTGAACCATAGATCTCAATTTTATTGGCATGTATCTAATTGGTTGCATACATGTCTTGGTTTGCTTGAAGCGCTTAGGCTTTGTTTCATCACCTTTAAGGAAATCAACCTATTACTTTGTTTTATGATTTGGATAAAACCACCAATATATAGGCCTATACTTCTTCCCACACACTATAGATTTGAAAGGTCTTCTCTATTTTCCAAGTTTGGTTATGATAAAAGGTTAACAAAATTCAAGACCATATAAAACAATGAGTTAATGATTGCATCATAACTTCATTTCCTTTGAGATCTAATGCTTTATTTCATTATGAGAAAGGAACATTCCTCACACACTAACTTACAAGCCTTCACTATTATTATTAGTTTTGCAAAAATTGGATATTACCGTCTCTGTTTTGCTGCCCACATATTGTAGATCTGAAAGGTTTTTCTCTCTACCCATAATTCTCTTGAAAGTCCGGTTACTGTAAAATAGTTAACAATATAAATCCCCTTTGCAATCTATTATGAAGGATTAACTTAGACTGGTTATAATTTTATCATATAACTTATTATTTTGGTCTTAAATGATACATTATATCAAGTCTACACTGTCAACTTTAGTTCACTATATTTTGGATCGTTATATCATTATTTTCTATGGTAGGAGGGATTGTTTCAAATTGACTGTTTTAGCCCTTGACGAATTTCTTTTCATCATAGTAAACCTTAATTTAAAAAGGCCTTCTCAAGATACTATACAAAGTATTAACTTTCAAGGGAAATTAGGCATCGTTGAACTTGTAATGGCCATAAACCGAGGATTTGGAAGAGTGTTAGATCAAGATAATTTTTTTCTATATGTCAAACAATCTTTTTTTATTAATATCAAACTTTTAATAATTTTATTTTATTGGTAAGTGCATTTCCAATTTAGTGGGGTATCACCAAGTATACATTGGTTAGGTAAATAACATAACTCTCTAAAAGAACTTCACCAGGTGTACAATAAAATGATAAAGACTAATTTATTGTTGAAAAATCTCCCTTTTGGCCTCGTACAGTGATTTTGAGGAGTTTGGGAAAAGAAAAGAGGTGTGTGTTTTATGAAAAAGACACTTAAATAATAGATACCAAGATTTCAACTCTGAACTACTTACTCCAAAAAGTACAACTTTAACACTAGATACTAAACATATTATTATATTTAAATCATAAAAAAGGGAAAATTATTATTTTTTAATGAATTATTAAGAGGAGTGTTTCTCCATCACAACTCCAAACTTGTTTTCCACTAGAAATGCTTCATATAGAGTTGTTAATTCCCATTTAGGGATTCCCATCCATTTGATCTTGTATTCTATGATTTTTCTTATGGACAGGTTTCTCACATTCACCTTAAGTACGCACTTGGTTTCTCTTATGATCTTTTCTTTTTCCTTTATAAGACAAATTCTTATTTTGGAAACCATGCCACTAGCCAACATGAAATAGGAGTCATGGAATACATAATGGAGTCTTCCCTTCTTGGTAATTGTCAAAACATATGGAACCTTCCCAATTTTTTCTTGCACTTTGAATGGCACACTGCAACCCACCAACTAAAGTTTGTCCTATACTATTTCTAGAGAGGTGTCTACTTGTATGGGTGCAATTGAACAAAGATCATGTCTTCAATCATAAAAAAAGTTTTTGGGTGTTGTTGATCAACACAATGTTTCATTCTATATAACATGGACATGTTGTTCTCTAAGATACTATAGAGGTTTTGCTTTTATTGAAAAGTATCAACTACAACAAGGACTTTAATATTTTGAATGACCAAATCCTAGGGTGATGGGGACTCATTGACACATTTCATTGTAGGGTTTATTTTTGTGGGATTTCATAGAATAAAATCAAGGAACTCCAATGGTGAAATTATAATTGTGGTAAGTAATAACTCATTAGGGATAAATAACATAATCTTTCAGAGACATAATATATCGTATTGGTTGTTGATGGAATTTACTTATCTTCTCTTATTTTCTCTTTAAATAAAATGTAAAATTTGGAAATGTAATGAGACCATATTGTTGTGTGAATATTCATGTAGAAGACAACAATTTCACTACTTGGAAAGAGAGGGGTCTTTTCCCAAGGATTCGTTGGGTCGCTCTTCGAGGAAAAACATTCAAGGAAGTTCAATGATACCATGCCATCTACTGAGGCAAGGATATCAAGTCAATCATGCATCAGTCACTGATAATCAAAGATTGTTGGATTCATCCAGAGAATCCAACCTATGGTATCACGAATATGGTATGTAGATTTATGCACATGTTAAGTTGTGCTTAGGTCCTTAGGTATTTGGTTTAACAAAACATTGAAACTTTTATTTTAATATTTTTTTTTCTTTTCAGAGGAATATTTTAATATATCATCTCATGAGAGTGCTTATGCATCTGCATCTAGTCAAAATAGATATTATTCATTGCGTGATCAATTGAGGTCATTTGATTGCCATTTCCAGTAGAGGGATAATGATATGGACACATAGAATTTACCCATATCATCCTTTAAACAATGTTCATATCGACCACCTTCTGTTGGTATAATTTTGTGTAAATTTTATTTATACTAATATACATCAATTGTAAATGCACATGTTCAATATGTTTGTGTCTTTATACGCAATCATGTTTTTGTCTGTAGAGGATTGAGGTTTGGTAGATGGCCATAATGGGACAGGGGGTGAAGATCAACATGCCACCTATTTTTAGGTGAGGGGAAAATGTAGATAAAGGAGGGTAACTATTGAACAATATGTGGCTTGTACTCCCATACAAACATATCCCTCAAATATACCCGAGGATCTTTCTTGAGAAAATGATGTTGAAAAATTTACTCTTCAATATTGTACATCTCACCATGAGAAGTTAAAGGGCAATCTTTCTAGTTTGGATCTCCTTGTTGAGAGTAGACAAAGTTTGAAGATTTTTTGGCACTCCTTGGAAAAATTCATTGATGTATATCATAGTCTTGGGCCAGCTACAAATGGTTTCATTTACTTGATGCAAAGTTAGACAGAATAGGTGATGGGTCCTGACAAGTGGCCCAAGGTGGGGAAGAAGGTGACCAAACAACAAGTAATTTCAATGTTCAATTTTAAAGAAGGACCAAAGTGAAAATTGTTGAAATTTAAATATTTAAAGCACCCTCGAATTTCACCTTTTTTTGTATGATTGGTTCTTCACAACCTGTGGTAGATTTCCATAGAATTATGAGGTACCTATTTAATTGCTAGATTTGTTTATGCATAGTTTTTTGAAAACATGAATCCATATTATATTGAAATTCCTTCCAAATATTATGGGGTTAGAAGAGGTTAAATTTATAATCAATGAGGTGCCTTTCGATATCCAACATTGCCTCAAACTCCACCTCCTTTAATATCTTTTTATTTTTAAGAGGAACAAGGAAAGTATTGTAATATATAAAAAGGCTACAAACAACCAAGGATACAAAAAAGGTCAAGGACCTGTAATTCATTCTATCTATCCCCAAAAGAACTGAACTGTTTGTACTAGAAGCTATTAACATAAACTTACTGTTGTGTCAAAAAATACTTTTATCATCCTTCGAAGGATATATACAGACATAGACACCTAAAATCAAAATGCAGAAAAACATAAAATACCATTTAAACTTATGCTACTTATGTTGCTTTTCTCCTAGGGAATTAACTGGCTAAGCTACTGAAGTCTCCTCCATTGGATTGTCTCTTGCATGTGATTTCTTATAGTGGCTGCGCTAGTTCATGTTAACCAGATTTTGTAAATATTCCTTCATGTAACCAATGGTACCCATAAGCTCATATAAATATATGTGATTATCTTCAATTCTAGCATTGTGGTTGCCCATTTTCCTCGCCATCCATTTCACCTATTATGCAGTCAAACTACCTTCGGTAACCCCAATGTTCACGATATCACGGAGCCAACGAATTTGCTGCTTGATTTCCATTAAGGTATCCTGCAGGTCGTTCAAAGTAACATCCATGTCATTGCTTTCCATAGCTGCCCGTGAAGACAATCCTGTGTGCTAAGAGAGAATTGTTTGAGCCTCCTAGATGCTGGGCGACCTTTCCTTGTCTTCTAAGCCAAGGAAGCCAAGAGATAATGGTTTCAAAGACTCTACAGAAGGAGAAACATTCGTTGCAACGTAAACACAATGGCCAACTAACTGAGTTGGAGGAAACTTGTTGCTTGCATCTTCCATGGATCATGCAGAGATTCTAATCATCTAGAGAATGTCAGACTTTGCATTAAATCCCTTCACATGGGCTGTGACACCGAATTGGCATGAGATCCAGCTGGGCGTCGAGAAGCATGCAGCCTACCAGATGTATGATCGCCAAGGAGGGGGGACTTCCAGCCAACTGCCATGGTTATTAAAATTTTTGGAAGTTGGCGCATTAGGGACATAACTTACACCACCCATGAGCCACCTTTTATCCCACCCTTCATTGCTTATGTTCATAGGGGACATAATTTAAGTTTTTAAAATTACCATTAACCATGGACAATCCAAATTTTAGCTTAGATATTTGATTTGCTAAATTATCTGCTTCAGTGTTATTATTTATGAGGATGTGATAAAAGGAGGTTTGAACTTTTACATAGGTTTGTCGAATTTGCTCGTATATCCTTCGAATTTTGACTGCTCCTTTTTTGTATCCATAGATCATTTTGTGAATAACTTGTTTAGAATATTCCACGACTGTAACTTTGGTGATCTTGTTTTGCTTAACCAGATCTAATCCAAAGAGAAGCGTGAGTCACTCAACTTCATTGTTGGTTTTTCATCCAAGACCCCAGGCATAAGTCGAAACTATATTTCCTCCAAGATTGAAAATATTCCCACCCACACTTGGCTCCCCATAGCTCCTTTAATATCTCAGGCTCTAAGGGTTGTCACTTTAAGATAAGAGATGGAGGATACATCCCAAGTTGGTAGAGACGTGAGGGATGTCGTCATGGATGGTTTAACATTGGTGTTTGTAGGAATTGATGTTGGCCTAAGTCGAGAGAGGGAACACGTTAGTTATCGTCAAAGTTTTTTTTATAAAACAAACAATGAGGTAGAGTCTATGATCCTTGAAGATGTCAGGGATTAGGCCAAGAAATTTCACGATGGGTGGTTTGACATCCTATCTCATGAGAGAGAAAGTGGAGGAGAGACTTGTGTTTATATTTAATCGATAGTTGTTTCATTATTTATGATAACTTTTTGTTGTTATATCTATGAATTTGGAAATTTAGAGACATAACAATGAATGTTTCAAATGTTCATTGATTGCAATTTCCTATATTTATGAATGAACATGGTGTTAAAGTCTCTTCTACTGTAAATTTAGAAGGACTTAGAGATGTACATTTGCTTAAATATTCATATTTATTCTTTAAATGTATTTCTCAATGTTTTTCAATGTTTATTTGAACTAATTTATGTATCTCCTCGTTAATGTGAACACATATTCTAAAATTGGAAAAAGTTGTGTTCATGGGTTCCATTAGGTTCTTCTTTTTTAGAACCTATTCCATCCGATGCCATTGGAATGTCATAGGTAAATACAAGCATGCTTTATAATTTTTAGTTATGATTTTAAGCGTTACTTAATTTTAGTTTATTTTACACATGGAATGTTTTATTTAATTGAAAAAATTAAATTTCAAAAAATCAAAGCTAGTAACATTATGGGTATTGGGGAGAAAATGGTTTACAGATGATTATTCTTTTCATTTTTTTTCAATAAGTTTCTTTTAGTTTTTTAATTTAGTTTAAAATTGTTTAATTATTTTGAATTCCATATTTGCATTTGCATATGTTGTGGACATGTGTTACAGGTAAACCAAGGAGAGGAGATAGCTCAATGTACAGAGGAGGATACTATTCCTCCTATCACAGAGTTTTTTTATGTCTCTTCGGTTATGTCTGGATTAACGATTTAAATTTGTCATTTGAGATTGTGTATTACATACATGCATTGAGTACATATTATAGTTGTTTGTGGAGGATAACTTTATTTTTGGATTAAATATAAAATAATTTTGTATGATTTTCCTATCATAATTTAAATGATGTCTATCAATGTATGTTTCATGATTATGTTTAATAATGCTAGCCAATCTTATATAGTAATAGTATAGTTCAATTTTATTAGGACTGAATCTTAAGAACTTATATATTGTCATGGATACAATTCTTCCAAGCATTGTTGTAGACAATCCTCTATTATGTAAAAGATGAATCTCAACAATGATCAGAAGCTTGTATTTTGGAAGTGTTATAGAGAATTACAACAATCTCAATTAGAGGAAATTTCAACTTAAAATGGTCCTCCTTAGGAAAAATCAATAAATTGGTAGAATAATGCCATGCAAACAATTTTTTTATACTATTTCACTTTTATCAAAGCTATGTTAGATATATATTCTATATTAAAATCAATTTATGATGATGAAGTTTAATGTGGTGTTTTCACTTAACATAAGGAAAGAAAATGAAATACACAATGTCATCTTAAACTTTATTAGACCTAACTTCTTATGATGTATAGTATTATTATATTATTTTTTCAATGCTGTTCACGGCCCCGAAGATTGGTGCTTGCTACGTCCATGGAATATAATCCAAGGGGCACACCGAAGAGGCCCCACCTTGTCAACATTATTTCGGTGCTTCATCCGAAGGACCCAAAAAATTGAGCCCCCGTCCTCGATCATGTGTTGTCTTGGTCCCTGAAGATCCAACCAATTAAGCTACCCCTTAGGGATAATAGTATTATCATAATATGTTAACTATAATGTAATATTGCTCTATATTAGTTATAATATTAATAACTATTATATATTATATATTAGTCATAATATTAATTACTATTACTATTATATAGCACATATGGCAAATATTACCTAAAATATGGATGGGTATATTAATTACTATTATATTATATATAAGTTAAAAGTTATTAGACCCAAGCTTTCACGGTGTATAGTGTTATTATAATATAATAATATTATATAATAGTTATTATATATAATAACTATTATATATAATTCCCACAAGGCGTATAATAGATGGTGAATAGGTGTATTGGTAAGGCACTCCTTGCGTAAGGTCACCAGTTTGAAACTCTATGGGTGCTTGCTTAGAAAAAAACTATATATATAGATTGATTGGAACCATATCACAGGAAACCCTCAGGCACTTCTCCTCATTTCGAGTATGGTACCCAAGGTAAACCGTTTGGGAATAATTAGATGCAACCTAAATCAATGGGGACATAAAGTGAGGCGCTTGCAAAGCCACCCAGGGATTTGAACTTTAGATCTTCTGCTTGCATTACACAATGCTCAACCACTTGAGCTAACCCACTGGGCTAATTATTATTACTATCATATATTATGTATGGGTCATGTATTACCTAAAATCGATTAGCATACTAATTTCACTCTTAATATCCAAGACAATTTCAACCAACTTGGGTAGAAAGTAGACAATTTATATTATTAAAAAAATTCACCTATCTCCAAATCATATAAAAAAAATTGCATCAGATATGCACCTCTTTTAATTCTTAAAATAATTTTGATTGGCTAGTACATGATGCAATGGTATTTGTTTTAGGTTTTGGTGAACCATATTTCAACCAAATTTCTCCTAATTGAGTCATTTCATGAAAAGTCCTAATTTCCCTAATTGTCCTAGATACAATTTCTAGCATTGTTCCTTTATTATTAAAAATATGAATATCATCTAAAGCTTGTAGTTTGGAAGTGTTGTAGACAATTACACTAATCTAGTCATTTCCTAAGAAGCCTGTATTTCCCTAATGGTCCTAGATACAATTATTTCTAGCACTGATCCTTTATTACAAATGATCTCATCTAAAGCTTGTAGTTTGGAAGTTTTGTAGAAAATCCTCTATTATGTAAAAGATGAATATCATCAATGACCCAAACTTTGAAGTTTAAAAGTGTTGTAGACAATTCCACCTATCTAGTCATTTTTCGGGAAGTCCTTGTTTCCCTAATTATCCTAGATACAATGCTTTCTAACATCAGTCCTTTATTAAAAATATGAATCTCATCTAAACATTGTAGTTTGGAAGTGTTGTAGATAATTCCACTAATCTAGTCATTTCTTGTGAAGTCCCTATTTCCCTAATTGTCCTAGATATAATGCTTTCTAGCTGATAGCACCTCTAATGTTTAATGTTTAATCATTCAAAAGGTTGTAGTATGCCTTAATGTTTAATCATTCAAATGGTTTTATGATATTGGTAGTGACAAATTGGTACATCCAGTACATCTTTTGTAAGTTCCAAAGGAATTATTAAGTGGTTAATTTCAATGAATTGTATTATTTATGGTTAATAAATTAATGACTTGTATGCAGAAGTTGTGTATAATATAGAAATGCGATGACGAATGCACATACATGTATTCTATGTGTAATTGGTATGCAATGCTAAGAAATAATGTTAAGATGTGAATTATTTGATTGTTAATGTTTATACAAGAATGCATGTGCATATGTTATGAAATTATCATTTATAGAGAAGTGTATGAATGCATACATACATGTATGTTATGCTTAATAGTCATAGATATAACACCTTCTAGCATTGGTCTTCTATTATGTAAAAGATGAATCTCATAAACGATCTACAAATTGTAACTTACGTCCTAATGTTTATGTTTAATGTTGAAATGGTCTTATGACATTGGTAGGGACAAATTGGTACATCTAGCATATATTTGATAAGTTTCAAAGAAATTATTAAGTGGTTTATTTTGATGAATTGTATTATTTATGGTTTGGAAATTAATGACTTGTATGTAGAGATTGTGATGATGAATGCACAAACACATACATGTATGCTATGTGTAATTGGTATGCAATGATAAGAAATAATGTTATGTTCTTATATGTTTATACACATGTGAACATGTTATGAAATGATGTTCATCTATAGAGAAGTGTATGAATGCACATTTACATGTATGCTATATTTAATAGTCCTAGATACAACACCTTCTTGCATTGGTCCTCTATTATGTAAAAGAAGAATATCATGAAGGGTTTACAATTTGTAACTTATGCCTTAATGTTTAATGTTCAAATGGTATTATGACATTAGTAGTAACACATTGGTACATTTAGTATATCTTTTATAAGTGTCGAAGGATTTATTAGGCTTATTTTTTATGAATTGTATTATTTATGGTTCATAAATTAATGACTTGTATGTAAAGATTGTGTATAATATAGAAATATGACGATGAATGCACATACATGTATGCTATGTGAAATTGGTATGCAATGACAATAAATAATGTTATGATGTAAACCATTTCATTTTTATATGTTATATGCATGTAAATGTTATGAGATGATGTGAAGATGTTATGGGTAAAATGCAGAATGCATGCAAGCATAAATTAATATTTGCACATGAAAAATATTTCTTATTAGGGCCATCAATATGACATATTACATGCCCTCCCCACTTACAAATAACACAACCTCAATACAACTTCTTATGAGTATACTACAATCACTTTGATAATTCAAGTGCTCTTCAAGTTTCCACAAATGGACCATGGCCAATATTTGTCAATTGAACTTCACCTTCCCAATCATAGTCATGAGTAAGATCATCATGATTTTCATTAAAATCATTTTCATTAGCATCACCTGAATCAAGGAATGGTGTTATGTGGCTTTTAGTGTCATAATATAGTTCCCAACTCCCTAAAAGAGTTCCCTTCACAAGAAGAGAATTGTATTAGAGATCATTCATCAAATTCAAAAGCAATCACTTAAGAAAGGTTATAAACCCTATGTGGTCAATTTATAGCAACTACATGATCTTGATGGTCACATCAAGCTCTAACAGAGTCCATAGTCACAGTATAGATGGATTCTGGCATGACAAGGCATCTTAGTTATGTTGGAGCTTGTAGTGCTTCTAAGAAACTCATTAATGTTAGATCTCTAGCCATTATAATGGTTTCTTATGAACCATGGATCTCAAATCGGCCTTAAAAAGCAAGAGGGGATATCCTCTATCTAATAGGACCTTCACTAGTATATCTATGTGTGTGTGTGTCCAAGTGTGAAGTTATAACAATTTTTGTAGAGCATCCATACAAATTTTGGAAAGATTGCAAGCATATTTATCATTAATGTATAAAGGGAAAAAACACATAACTTGCTAAAAAATGAATGAGCAGCACAATACCTGAATTTGCGGTAAGAATTCACTCGAGATACTATGAAATTGTAATAGATCGCTACCATGCCCAAGTCATCCATTGCTAACAAAATTGCTTATTTTTCCCATATGAATAAATGCCCGAGAAAAGGATTCAAGACTATCATCCAAAGAATAAGAATGCTTTGAGTAACTCGAGAAAAGGATTCAAGGCTATCATCCCAAGGATAGCAATGCTTTGGGTGATTGAGCTTACAAGAATATGCCAATATTATAGAAATTGTGGAGTACCGCTATGAAATTGAGTTACTATTAAATGTGGCAATTGCCTAGCAATGTAGAGAGTAGGGAGAAATAGGTTTGATGGTTGAAATATGTCACACGACTCATACATTCCAACTCGATAGTAAGTATTAAGAATTAGGAGTATACTACAAATGGAGAAAACATCATGTCTTGTAGTAATAGCAAATATGATACACAATATATAGTAGATACTAACTTGTAGATTTACATATAAACTAATAACATTTAAAAAAAATTACAATTCAAATTAGTTGATAAGATAAAAATTGGCCATCTATCTAAACATATATCCAAAAATTTCAAAATAAAATTAATTGAAGAAAATGCTCATCAATTCCAACGAGGAAACAAATTTATATAACAACTAATTCATTAATGAGATTTAGAATCAAGTTGAGGTGAACAACTAATTCAAGGGTAACATTTCTTTTATCACTAGGAGGGAGCGAGATGCCCATCATTTCGTCGATCATGTTGACAAATCGAATATAATAGTTCTAAAGCATGGTAAGATAGGTGGAATGCAATAAAATTTATATAATCAATTCACATTAGTCCTCGAGCATGGCAAAGTAGGTGAAAATTGAAATGAAATGAAATTAAAATAATGAATGCTTCGTAGAGGTTAAGAAGATGAGATAATAAAAAGATACCTAGTGGAGAGTACCACTGCTCCCCAAAAAATGCACTTCATTACAATGTGGGACATGACATGTAAAGGTGGGGAATATCAACAAGTGGGCGCCATTAAAAAAGTAATCACAACAACCATTGAAAAAGTACTAATATGTGCCCATGAATTTCCTTGGCAGTCAAAGGCATCTTTCAAGTCATAAAGTAATCAACATGATAATGAGAGCAACTACCGACCGAGCTTGACACATTGATGTCAGAGTTGGTCAACAAACCAAACAACATTATTGGTCCATTGTAACTTTTCTAAGAGGGCCACCGAACACCTCAAATATTAAGAGAAGTCAGTTTTTATATTATATTTAAAAAATATAGGATCGATCAAAAAATAATCATTTTGTGATGATTTTTGTCATTTGTATATTATCATGTCAAGAAGAGTGAGATATGGCATGACACAAACTATGTAGAGATGATTTTTTTATTAGTATTGTATGGTGTTAAGTAAGCACTTCACATGAGTGCGTTTAATGTTGTTAAAACACATCATGTCAGGAAAGGCAGTGAGGTGGGAGGTGGGGGCATTAACATCTCCCTCTTCCTCTTGACATGTATGTAATGTCTTAAACTAGCAATTTAGCAATGGCCTAAGAAGGTGCAATAATACGTTGATTAGTTAAGTTAGTTTCTTTGTCAAGTAATTATTAAGGTGCTAGATTTGATTAGTTAAGTTAATTTTTTTGTCAAGTAATTATCAAGGTGTTAGATTTCAAGTGTTAATGACTCAAGAATAAAGTAATTATATAAGTTAAAGTTGCCCCAACAATTCAATAATGTTCTGATAGGATCCAAGAACCTTAAAGCACCAAAATAATTGCTAGATGAAGCTGTCAATGTTGGTAAGGGCATCAAGCGTGACTCAAGCAAACATCAGAAATCACAAACATGGATGGAGACAACAACTAATAAAGAGAATAGTGGAGATGAAGGTGGTGGGAAGGATGGAGCAACCTACATGGCGTTCAACGTTAAGCCAACAAGCAAGAAACAAATGACTGTCCCTCTAAGTTGTCACAAGTAGAAAGACAAGAGCTTCAAATGAAAAAAAAAGTAGAGCTTGTGGGCATGTTGGATGAGGTATACTCTTCATGCTAAAATATAAACATAGAAATTTTTTAAAGGAACTCAAAAAAACTCTACAGTCCTTAAACATGATTATTTGCAATTCAATGCAGTTAATGGTGTACATCTTAATTGAAAATATGTAAGAGACCGAAACATTACTATGCACTCATTCATATGTGTGTGTGTGTGTGTGTGTGAAAACACAGTCAGATCAAATCTTAGAGAAAAACATGAAATAGAGTGTGAAAAGCGATAACTTTTTTATCTCAACAAAGCTTGAATAATAGTGCACTTAAACTTCCTTAACAGAATCCCATGCAGGCTTTATAAATTGATATTCAATATCCTTTCTAGTACCCAAAAACTTCCAACCCCTAAAGCAATAAATTTAGCAGTGTAATTTTTTTTGGAAAACATTTCTTTTGTTTGCAAACTCTTTTTGTCTTTTGCCAAATTAGTGTCATCTTTCTCAATTTCCTTCTTAGCTACTACTTCATTCCTCTTCTCTGTATATCTCAAGCTAATTATAATAACATCTTTACATATAGTCTAATCTGGTGCTTCCATACATGGCTCATTATGAGCTTGAGGCATGACATTGGCCCTTGAAACTGGAACATGCTTCTCCACAAAAAAGCTAGTATCCATAGCTCTTTGATTGGTAGTTTCAAAGCGTATTTTATTTGAATCAATGAAAGAATATTTTGATGTACTTTCCCCATGATGGTTCACTTCCTTTATTTCATCATATATGTACTCTTCTCCCTTGTATGTGTGCAAAACACATACCTTAACTGTCCAAACACAATCCAAGAAATGCATTTTCTTGGCCTCCTAACCATCTTTAAGGGGGATGTTTTGCATAGGGTTAGCTCTTTCTTGAGATGGGTATGCATAGAGCCTCACTTATTTATTTTGGGTAAAATCGATTATCCATTTGAATTGTATACCCACAAACCAACTCTCACCTATATCTCAGTCACCTTCACTCTTAGTTATACTTGGGTTGGATATTCACAAACCTACTCTCATCTTATATTTGAGCTTCCTTCTAAGTTTTTCCCTCTCAAGTGCATCTATGTATGTTGGGAAAAATACATAGTGTATCTATTTATTTTGGGTAAAATCGATCATCTATTTGAATTGTATATCCACAAACCAAATCTGACCTATATCTTAGTCACCTTCACACTTAGTTACACTTGGGTTGGATATTCACAAACCCACTCTCAGCTTATTTTTGAGTTTCCTTCTAAGTTGTGCCCTCTCAAGTGCATCTATGTTGGGTATTTACACACCCAATCCCTTGTTTTATTTGATCCCTCCTAGTTGTAGTCAAGCTCTTAGATTGTATTCGAGCTTCCTTCACAAATGTGCTCTCTTAGGTGTATCTATGTTGGATATTCACAAACTCACACTGTTGTTGTATTTGACCTTTCTTGTGTGTGTTTGAGCTCCCTCAGATGTATGGAGTTAGGTCATCATACTCTCATTTCATCTATACTTGATCTTATTAGAATTGGGTACTCCCACCTCTTATATTTTACAAGATGTTCCTTTTGACACATATTCATCAAGTGGGAAGATCAATGACAACTTTCTTCCAATACTCCTTACAGCATGTAAGCAATTTGGTAGCAGTGTTTTTTCAACAGATGAGCAGTTTAATGATGATAGTATTCTAGGGGATGAGCTACTCACAGTTAATGTTCCAACACTTCTTTATCAAATGGGAAATTTAATATAGCATTCTCCCACATGATAAGTAGTTCATAGGTAGCGTTCTTCTAGCAAATCTTTGGTTCCACGTTTTTTATTGAGTTGGGTAGTCACAAAGCCACTCTCTTCTTCAGTTTACAATTGACACTATATTGAATTGGCTATGCCCACTTATGGTTATGCATCTTTGCAACACTTCTTTATTAAATGGATAGATCAATATTGTATTCCCCCAAATGATGAGCAGTTCATTGTTGTCAATTGTTCAACAGTTCAGCAATGATATGTTGATGATGGTTTCTATCAATTCACCCATCCACCCCTATAGTCAAGATGGGTAATCACAAACCCAATCTATTTTATATTCCAACTACAATTATCTTTCTATTGAGTTGGTTTCATCATCGTTCTCCATGGGCTCATGCTCAGATCAAGAGGGGGTGTTGAAATGATGGTGTGCAATATTCACTTATGAAGACTTGTAATCTTTACTTATGGTCACTTTTTATAGCTAATTTACCTCATTATTGTAAGGTTAGGCTATTATTTTAACTACCTATTTAGTCCACAGTATTTTATAGTATTCTAGGAGGTTATGGCTAGGTCATGGATTCACTGCATTCACAAAATGTAGTTTATTCCCATAGAGCTCAAAATACTGCATCATAGTGAGAAACCCAGGTTCTTTTCCCTTTCTCTCAACTCACAACTATAGGAAACAAGTAACACAGAAGCTTCCAATGGCATCCATGAGGAGGTATTGCATTATGTAGGCAAGGGAAGATGAAGAAGGCCCTGGATTCTCTGTATCTTACAAATACCAAATGCTTTCGGTCAAACTCGTATACATATTCCTCTCTATTGCAAGAGTGTCTCCACAAAAGGGCACTCTTAGAAGCCAAAAGAGTACATAGTCACATGAGTGAATCTAGATATAACCTGGACATTTTCTAGGACAACAAGCTCATGGTTTTGTATGCCAAGTGTGGGAGCCTGGTGGATACCCGCTGAGTTTTGGATGAGATGCATGTGTGAACTATGGCCTCATAGACCACCATGATTCAAGCTTATTCCAATTATTGTAATGATGAGGAATCCTTGGAGTTGGTTTTCCAAATGTAAAGGAATGACACTCAATCAGATCAATTCATGTTTTCTACTATTCTCGCTGCTTGTGCCAACTTAGCTTGCTACTATTCTCCCTGTCTGTGCTAACTTAAAGGTTCTGGAACACGAAAAGAAGATCCATGAAGATATAATTAGAATTCAGAGAGTGAGAGAATAATAAGGATCAAATAATATTTTTCCTTGTATTGTGTTGTCGTAAATATGAATTGGGTTTGTGTGTTTTGCTGTAGATCCAAGTTCTAGTCACACGAGAGGCCAGCGAAGAATGGAACTGGAATGGGCACTTCTGGGTTGCGCAGTAGGCGCAGAGCCCATCATGTTGTTTGTTGCTTACATTGCCCAAAGGGTTAAACCCCTTGAGAAAGGTATTGATTTCTGTCATTGGGTAGTTCATTGAAGACGATGCTCAGTTTGGTGTCATTTTGCCTATTTTTACTTCTCGATATATTTTGGAAACTCTCTTTTCGGAGCCAGAATGAGTAATCTGATAGACGAAGAGACTATTCACCGAGAATTTTGGAACATGTAGCACATTCTCAAAGCTACCATGATTGAGTTCAATTATTCCCTTGGCAGTGATCTCGACAAGAGAATCATCCCCCATGAGTATAGGAGGACCTTTGCATGCATCCAATGAAGAGAAGGATTCCTTGGTGGAAACTATGTGGCAAGATGCACCTGAATCTACAATCCAGGCATACAGAGATGAATTAATGGCAATCACAACATGGCTAGATTTTCCTTTCCCTGGAGCATGATATTTAGGTTTCTTCTTGGCATCCTCTGGAACATGATCCCCAAGGTTGTGGTTCTGAAGTATCTGGGCCATTTGATCTATATGCTTATTCATGCATGAGGATTTTGGATGGAATCCTCTTTGACAGTATGTGTTCTCCCATTTCTTCCCTTTTTCACCTTTGGATCCGGTGGAATCGTTGAAGGGTTTGGTGTTCCCTTCCTTCTTTGGATTTGCATGTGCCTTTCCTTTGTCTTTAGATCTCTATTTGGGGTTATGACTTCCATCTTGCACAAGAAGAGCATGTGCCTTGGATCCCTTGATTTTTCCCATATTGATGAGCGTGTTTTGTTCTTGAGTCATAGATTCAATAAAAGAATCAAGAGTGGGCATGGTCCAATTCTTATCAGAGGTATCCTAACCTGGTCAAAAACAGAGTATTCTGGTCCAAGCTTGGAGAGGATGGATAGAACCATATGTGTTTCCTCCTTAGATTTATCAACCCCGTAGCCCTTGAGTTGCAACAACAAATCCTTGTATCTTGTGAAGAAATCTTGTATATTGTCAAAGCTTCATGGATCCAAAGAGAGCAACTCTACTTTGAGCATATGGCCTTTCATCTCATCTTGCTTTCCAAAGAGTCCTTTCATGGTGGTCCAAACTTCATTGGGAGTTTTGCAAGAAGAAATATGGAAAATAAGATCAGGGGAGATGTTCATGGAGAGGGCTCTTTAGGCCTCATCCATCCGATTGAGGTAACAACCTGGAGGAGGTGACCTCATGAATTCTATATATGTCAGCTAACATCTATCCAAGCAAAACTAGAATTTTGACACTGTACAAAATAAAAATAGATATTTGACAATGTATAGAATAATTCAGTCATTTCACATTTAATTGGGATTCACTCAGCTTGCACTGATGGAAGTGAACATTCCGTTTCTACAAATGCAGCCTATTATTCCAATCAACAATCAAACAAACACCTTCAGCTATGTGAACTCATTAAACAAAGCAATCCCTTCATCTTCAAGTATTCCACAGTATCATCGTCGATTTCATCGATGCCAAATCTGAAGGAGAATCCGCTCTCCACCAATTTCTTCGACGAAAGGTTTACTTTCGGGATCGGTAACACATCTTCAAACTTGGACAAGCATCCATTAATCAATCGTTACATTTAAATGCCTAGCCATACTTATATATATTAGATCGAATGCTTTACAATACTGAGACTGATACTGAGTATTCACATTGTACTGCGGATAGCGGTTGGATAAGTAGTTTTCCAGCCGTGTGACAGAGATAGTTATGGCACCGCAAATATAGCGGCCGTCTGCAGAGGGGTTCTCTTTCTGCATCAAGAAAATCTGAGCACTGGAAATGTCATCCACGTGAACCAACGAAACGACGCCGTATATCATCTGCATCGCCTTCATAGCTTCAATCCTTTGCTTGTTGCCGGTGAGGAGTGAAGCGCCTATCTCAACGGTGTAGTGAACGTTGGGAGTAATGGAGGATCCCACCACAAGCACAGGGTTAATGGTCACCCCATCCATTTTGATGTCTTATCAATGGCCGTTCTGTCATACCTGTAAAGTACATCGCCGGGAGGGTACATATACCGGAGCTCCACGACATCATGGATGGACTTATGAAGGTCCATGAGCTGACAGAGTCTTAATGACTCTGCAGCTCTATCGTTAGCTCTCGTCGCTTGACACATTGATGTCAGAGTTGGTCAACAAACCAAACAACATCATTAGTTTATTGTAACCTTTCTAAGATGGCCATCGAACACTTCAAATATTAAGAGAAGTCGATTTTATATTATATTTAAAAAATATAGGATCGATAAAAAAATAATCATTTTGTGATGATTTTTGTCATTTGTATATTATCATGTCAAGAAGAGTGAGATATGGCGTGACACAAACTATGTAGAGATGATTTTTTTATTAGTATTGTATGGTGTTAAGTAAGCACTTCACATGAGTGCGTTTAATGTTGTTAAAACACATCATGTCAGGGAAAGGCAGTGAGGCGGGAGGTGGGGGCATTAACATCTCCCTCTTCTTCTTGACATGTATGTAATGTCTTAAATTAGCAATTTAGCAATGGCCCCAAGAAGGTGCAATAATACTCTGATTAGTTAAGTTAGTTTTTTTGTCAAGTAATTATCAAGGTGTTAGATTTGATTAGTTAAGTTAATTTTTATGTCAAGTAATTATCAAGGTGTTAGATTTCAAGTGTTAATGACTCAAGAATAAAGTAATTATATAAGTTAAAGTTGCCCCAATAATTCAATCATGTTCTGATAGGATCCAAGAACCTTAAAGCACCAAAATAATTGCTAGATAAAGCTGTCAATGTCGGTAAGGGCATCAAGCGTGACTCAAGCAAACATCAGAAATCACAAACATGGATGGAGACAACAAATAATAAAGAGAATAGTGGAGATGAAGGTGGTGGGAAGGATGGAGCAACCTACATGGCGTTCAACGTTAAGCCAACAAGCAAGAAACAAATGACTCTCCCTCTAAGTTGTCACCAGTAGAAAGACAAGAGCTTCAAATGAAAAAAAGTAGACATTGTGGGCATGTTGGATGAGGTATACTCTTCACGCTAAAATATAAACATGGAATTTTTTTAAAGGAACTCAAAAAAACTCTACAGTCCTTAAACGTGATTATTTGCAATTCAATGCAGTTAATGGTGTACATCTTAATCAAAAATATGTAACAGACCGAAACATTACTATGCACTCATTCATATGTGTGTGTGTGTGTGAAAACACAGTCAGATCAAATCTTAGAGAAAAACGTGAAATAGAGTGTGAAAAGCCATACCTTTTTTATCTCAACAAAGCTTGAATAATAGTGTGCTTAAACTTCCTTAACAGAATCCCATGCAGCCTTTATAATTTGATATTCAATTTCCTTTCTAGTACCCAAAAACTTCCAACCCCTAAAGCAATAAATTTAGAAGTGTAATTTTTTTTTGGAAAGCATTTCTTTTGTTTGCAAACTCTTTTTGAATTTTGCCAAATTAGTGTCATCTTTCTCAATTTCCTTCTTAGCTACTACTTCATTCCTCTTCTCTGTATATCTCAAGCTAATTATAATAACATCTTTACATATAGTCTAATCTGGTGCTTCCATACATGGCTCATTATGAGCTTGAGGCATGACATTGGCCCTTGAAATTGGAACA
>LPNX010682054.1:23012-147729 GCA_001517045.1 Pseudotsuga menziesii | reverse complement strand
CACTTATTTATTTTGGGTAAAATCGATTATCCATTTGAATTGTATACCCACAAACCAACTCTCACCTATATCTCAGTCACCTTCACACTTAGTTATACTTGGGTTGGATATTCACAAACCTACTCTCATCTTATATTTGAGCTTCCTTCTAAGTTTTTCCCTCTCAAGTGGATCTATGTATGTTGGGAAAAATACATAGTGTATCTATTTATTTTGGGTAAAATCGATCATCTATTTGAATTGTATATCCACAAACCAAATCTGACCTATATCTTAGTCACCTTCACACTGAGTTACACTTGGGTTGGATATTCACAAACCCACTCTCAGCTTATTTTTGAGTTTCCTTCTAAGTTGTGCTCTCTCAAGTGCATCTATGTTGGGTATTCACACACCCAATCTCTTGTTTTATTTGATCCCTCCTAGTTGTAGTCAAGCTCTTAGATTGTATTCGAGCTTCCTTCACAAATGTGCTCTCTTAGGTGTATCTATGTTGGATATTCACAAACTCACACTGTTGTTGTATTTGACCTTTCTTGTGTGTGTTCAAGCTCCCTCAAATGTATGGAGTTAGGTCATCATACTCTCATTTCATCTATACTTGATCTTATTAGAATTAGGTACTCCCACCTCTTATATTTTACAAGATGTTCCTTTTGACACATATTCATCAAGTGGGAAGATCAATGACAACTTTCTTCCAATACTCCTTACAGCATGTAAGCAATTTGGTGGCAATCTTTTTTCAACAGATGAGCAGTTTAATGATGATAGTATTCTAGGGGATGAGCTACTCACAGTTGATGTTCCAACACTTCTTTATCAAATGGGAAATTTAATAT
This sequence comes from Pseudotsuga menziesii, assembly GCA_001517045.1. Classification (NCBI taxonomy): domain Eukaryota; kingdom Viridiplantae; phylum Streptophyta; class Pinopsida; order Pinales; family Pinaceae; genus Pseudotsuga; species Pseudotsuga menziesii. The sequence continues at coordinate 146,887 of LPNX010682054.1, read as the reverse complement.
AGCATTCTCCCACATGATAAGTAGTTCATAGGTAGCGTTCTTCTAGCAAATCTTTGGTTCCACATTTTTTATTGGGTTGGGTAGTCACAAAGCCAATCTCTTCTTCGGTTTACAATTGACACTATATTGAATTGACTATGCCCACTTATGGTTATGCATATTTTCAACACTTCTTTATTAAATGGATAGATCAATATTGTATTCCCCCAAATGATGAGCAGTTCATTGTTGTCAATTGTTCAACAGTTCAACAATGATATGTTGATGATGGTTTGTATCAATTCACCCATCCACCCCTATAGTCAAGATGGGTAATCACAAACCCAATCTATTTTATATTCCAACTACAATTACCTCTCTATTGAGTTGGTTTCATCGTCGTTCTCCATGGGCTCATGCTCAGATCAAGAGGGGGTGTTGAAATGATGGTGTGCAATCTTCACTTATGAAGACTTGTAATCTTTACTTACGGTCACTTTTTATAGCTAATTTACCTCATTATTGTAAGGTTAGGCTATTATTTTAACTACCTATTTAGTCCATAGTATTTTATAGTATTCTAGGAGGTTATGGCTAGGTAATGGATTCACCGCATTCACAAAATGTAGTTTATTCCCATAGAGCTCAAAATACTGCATCATAGTGAGAAACCCAGGTTCTCTGCCCTTTCTCTCAACTCACAACTACAGGACACGAGTAACACAGAAGCTTCCAATGGCATCCATGAGGAGGTATTGCATTATGTAGGCAAGGGAAGATGAAGAAGGCCCTGGATTCTCTGTATCTTACAAATACCAAATGCTTTCGGTCAAACTCGTGTACATATTCCTCTCTATTGCAAGAGTGTCTCCACAAAAGGGCACTCTTATAAGCCAAAAGAGTACATACTCACATGAGTGAATCTAGATATAACCTGGACATTTTCTTGGAAAACAAGCTCATGGTTTTGTATGCCAAGTGTGGGAGCCTGGTGGATACCCGCTGAGTTTTGGATGAGATGCATGTGTGAACTGTGGCATCATAGACCGCCATGATTCAAGATTATTCCAATTATTGCAATGATGAGGAATCCTTGGAGTTGGTTTTCCAAATGTAAAGGAATGACACTCAATTAGATCAATTCATGTTTTCTACTATTCTCACTGCCTGTGCCAGCTTAGCTTGCTACTATTCTCCCTGTCTGTGCTAACTTAACGGTTCTGGAACACGAAAATAAGATCCATGAAGATATAATTAGAATTCAGAGAGTGAGAGAATAATAAGGATCAAATAATCTTTTTCCTTGTATTGTGTTGTCGTAAATATGAATTGGGTTTGTGTGTTTTGCGGTAGATCCAGGTTCTAGTCACACAAGAGGCCAGCGAAGCATGGAATTGGAATGGGCACTTTTGGGTTGCGCAGTAGGCGCAGAGGCCATCATGTTGTTTGTTGCTTACATTGCCCAAAGGGTTAAACCCCTTGAGAAAGGTATTGATTTCTGTCATTGGGCAATTCATTGAAGACGATGCTCTGTTTGGTGTCATTTTGCTTATTTTTACTTCTCGATATATTTTGGAAACTCTCTTTCCGGAGCCAGAATGAGTAATCTGATAGACGAAGAGACTATTCACCGAGGATTTTGGAACATGTAGCACATTCTCAAAGCTACCATGATTGAGTTCAATTATTCCCTTGGCAGTGATCTCGACAAGAGAATCATCCGCCATGAGTATAGGAGGACCTTTGCATGCATCCAATGAAGAGAAGGATTCCTTGGTGGAAACCATGTGGCGATATGCACCTGAATCTACAATCCAGGCATACAGAGATGAATTAATGGAAATCACAACATGTCTAGAGTTTCCTTTCCCTGGAGCATGATATTTAGGCTTCTTCTTGGCGTCCTATGGAACATGATCCCCAAGGTTGTGGTTCTGAAGTATCTGGGCCATTTGATCTATATGCTTATTCATGCATGAGTATTTTGGATGGAATCCTCTCTGACAGTATGTGTTCTCCCCTTTCTTCCCTTTTTCACCTTTAGATCCAGTGGAATCGTTGAAGGGTTTGGTGTTCCCTTCCTTCTTTGGATTTGCATGTGCCTTTTCTTTGTCTTTAGATCTCTGTTTTGGGTTATGACTTCCATCATGCACAAGAAGAGCATGTGCCTTGGATCCCTTGATTTTTCCCATATTGATGAGCGTGTTTTGTTCTTGAGTCATAGATTCAATAAAAGAATCAAGAATGGGCATGGTCCAATTCTTATCAGAGGTATCCTAACCTAGATAAAAACAGAGTATTCCGATCCAAGCTTGGAGAGAATGGATAGAACCATATGTGTTTCCTCCTTAGATTTATCAACCCCGTAGCCCTTGAGTTACAACAAAAAATCCTTGTATCTTGTGAAGAAATCTTGTATATTGTCGAAGCTTCATGGATCCAAAGAGAGCAACTCTACTTTGAGCATATGGCCTTTCATCTCATCTTGCTTTCCAAAGAGTCCTTTCATGGTGGTCCAAACTTCATTGGGAGTTTTGCAAGAAGAAATATGGAAAATAAGATCAGGGGAGATGTTCATGGAGAGGGCTCTTTAGGCCTCATCCATCCGATTGAGGTATTTGGAATTTTCTATGGTTGTTGTAGGCTCAACCTTTGTGGCCGTGACAATCCTATACAATCCTCTGCTTCAAAGAAAGATCTCCATCTTTGCTTCCCATGCAAATTAAATGTATGGTGTGAGAATAGATTCCATTGGAAAATACATTCCTCCCATGATTTTCAATCTTATGTACCTGCAAATAAAGAATACTAGTGCGCCTTTGTCCTAGCAGTAGAGCTCTGATACCATGTAAGGTTTATGTGACACCAAAACCTGCAGATGTCGATGAACATTTGAAACCCAGCACAAGGCTCTATCACCAGGAAATTCCCAGAGGTGCAGCGGTTATACCATGTGGTTGTATCGATACTCCAACATTATGTACATGGTAGCCGAAAGATCTGATTTCTCCACCCTGCATTCGAGTCCCACCACGCTCTCAAGATCCTCCTACACTTTCCTCATCATTGAAGAATTTAACAATATTTCAGACATCTCCCACTCTAAGGTCGCATAGGACGTGTCTGTTCCAGCTCGCAACATATCCTTAGTTCACATTTTTCACCAAAAAATTGAAAAATCAAACCCTGCAATTTAATATAAAACCAAATAATGGTCACAAAACTTCTTCACAATGGTTTGCAGACTAGTGTGATCGATAACATTGGAGGATGATTAATCATTCGTAAACCGCAGGTCGTTGCCATTGTCAATACATATTATTCATCTTAATCCCGAAATTGTTAATATTAACAGAGAGATATCAAAATCAAAGAGATCATGGACTTACCAAAATGACAGCCTTGATGTTGTCTAGAGTGATCTTGATCTTCATATCATTGTTCTCATAAATCCTAGTATTACATCCATGAAATCCTTTTTGGTGGCATTGTCGTCCTTGTTCTTCTCTGTGTGTTCTTGTATTACCATTTCGAAGAAAGCATCAAAGGTCTTATGGAAGCTCTTTTGTCGGTGCAGGAGGCCTTGTAGATCCATCCATTCCAACCAGGGAGTAATATAAGGTTCTGGATGAGTTGTATATGAGGTTTTGTATGAGTTTTGGCTCCTCCTATAATGGCATTTTTCTATATGAGGTTTTGTATGAGTTGTATGAAAAGTCATTAATAATAAAACAAGCTACCTTTGAGCAATATAAAGCTAGGTTCCTAGTGAGAGGATTATCTAAAAAACAGTGAGTACCACCATCAAGGCCGAAACTGGAGGAGCCCAAAGCTGGGCCAAATGCTCTCGCCAACTCATTTTTTTATGAAGCTTCTCATCCTAAAAATCCATCCTCAAATATAGATCTTCTATTTTCCCTTCAGCTCATACATCAAACGCTTCGATTCTAAAACCATTCCTTTTTTAGACACATGCCCTTTCCCTCAGATCAAGAACTGTATGAGAGTTGACAATACACTCGAGGTAGATGCATAACATAACAAAGTGCACAAACACAAAGTGATCAGAAAATGCAAACTGGATCGGATTTATGATCATTTGTGCATCACCCTTAATGGGAAATTATAACCCACAATTATGGTTAGTGTGGTTATTTAGTAGTCCCTTTAGTGGCCATTGATGTCGTTGATTGTATACAATTAGTGGGTCCTTAATTAGCTCACATTATTGTTAGGGACAGGGTTAGCTAATCTAGCCAATACCTATAAAATGTGGTAAATGTAAACACACTATGAAATCCTATAATGAAATATTTGGTTAGAGTGGAGTTTTCCACCCCAAAAGTTTATCCACTAGGAGCGTGATGTCTATATTTTATGTGATGATGCGAAATATGTAATGGGGCATTTGTTCCATGTTTCTAACAATGAAGAACGAGGTTCCTTTCTTTTTTTTTCTTGCATCCATTGATTCCATGTATCGATGCTAATTACAATAGTGGCTCTTTTGTTTATATTATCAAGAACGGACTAGCTCAAAATTCCAATGGGTAGTAGTCGAAGGGGCTAGCTCAATTGATTGTACCCTACATTGTTGGGCATTTGGCTAGTGCCATGCCAACAAGTACCTAGTTAAAATCCCCTTGGGTGAGGTACACAAGTCTTTGCTGACAAATTTATTAGGGATGTCATCCACAAATGTGGAGGAAGCATCCTAACGGTTTCCCCGTGAGGTTTTCCTTGGGACAGAAAATTGCCAAAGGGTACGAAAAGATGATACTAAATAGTTGACATGGCATTCATAGATAAGCAAACGCTTTGTCAGTTGGGTCTACCTTGTGTGGTTGGGCAGTGTAATGTTATCCTCCACACCCAGGTTCAATTCCCACAAGTGGCATGCTGAGCCCTTAATGAGTATAGTGTTGTATCGATGTTCCCTAAATAATCTAGTTTACCCTAGGTGCCATCCTCAATATGAGGGGAAGTGCCCAACAGTTTTCCCAATATATGTATTTCACGAGAAATTAAGAAATTAAAAAAAAATGGCAAGCACTTTATCAAATAAATCATTTTTCCCACAAAGTTCACAAGGCATAGTTGAATGGTCATCACACGTCCATTTGTCAAGATGGATTACAATTGAAACAGAAGTCAATACAACTATATTAGTTTTTTTCTTTGAACTAGTTAAAATAGAGAGATACTTTTGATCTTCTAGAGTAGGGTTGATGACCTTCTTATAATATCTTAATTTTCTTTTAGTCTCTAAATCTTTCTCACACCATATTTTCTCTTTAAACTTAAAGGTAACAATATTTTTAATGTTAGTAATAATTTGCAATGCAACATTTTGGTCGATCTCCCAAAGGTTTAACGAGGACCTGATATCTTTATAACAACCTCACTTAAGCCTTAAGTGATTTTGACTGAAATTTAAAGCTAGCTTATATATATATATATATAAAGTTATGTTTTATAACATCTTTGAATTTATAAAAACATACCCAACACTATCACGTAGATAAGCATCACGTATTCATCCGCCATAGTAGTTCCTAATTTGATCATTTGAACTGCCTCTGCACGGAACGAAACTCCGGATCTATAGGTGGCGGGTGTAGATGACTTTCGGTATGGCGTCAGCCCTCAAAAAGTGGTGCTGACAAAATTTGTTAAGGTATATGTTATTTGATTGGATCTCTGCCATCTATTCTTAATCTTAATTAAGCATTAAAGAAAAGCAATCGCAATGTTGATTAAAGTAACCTATCCCTACATTATATATATAGATAATAAAAAATTGAAAAAAATAATAAACTAATGAAAAATCAATTAATTTCACTTTTCACTTTCCATGCTTTAACAAGTCACTTAAAAGAATCAAATAGATTGTTTACTTTAAACTACAAATCTAAATTTATAGATGAATGGTTTATGTATAAAAAACAAATCAAAGACAATGTTTACTTTAAACTACAACTATAACAAGCATTTAAGCAGATGGTTTATGTTTAAAAAAACATTTAATTAAACGACGATATTATCACTAATTAACTTCATAAGGTGTAACTCTTTGCATGATTAGATGATGTAATATATGCATGTGAATGAGTTAACCACGAAATTAGTATAACTTACAACCCAAGCAATCGATTCATTTGTAACGGTTAATATCTTATCATTTCAGATGTATTGTTCGTTCTTGTTAGAGTATGTGGGCATACAATCTCTGCGGCTTAGCCACAACATTAAATTATATTGCATGATTTCTTTGATATATTTTTTTATAATAACTATGTGTTAGGTTATGCTTTAGGAAAAGCAAGTATGAAAGGTGTATGTACATCATTTAGTATTAAAAAGATTAATAAGTATAAAATTTGATTTTAAAAACATAGAGTTATGTTAGACACTGAGAGGGGGGTGAATCAGTGTAAAGCCAATTTTAGAACTTTTCTTAACTTGTCACAATTAGCTACCAATTCATTACTCCACTATTCTACCATTTGCATAATCATTTCATAAACATCTTTCAATTCATCATTCACATATCATAAGCATTTGAATCATCAACAACCATAACACAAAAGAACACAACACCATATAATTTTGTGATCTTTTAGTTTTGGTCCGGCTACAACCATAAGGTAAAATCAACACCTACTGATATGAAGAGCACCTACTTTGCATCTAGGACCTTGCCTGGTTTTCTTAGACCCTGCTAAGAAGGGTTTGAGGTATTCTAACCTCAAAGGCAAGACAAGCTTGCTTTTACAATTAATGCTTACTATCACATCATTTCATTAGTCACATCAACATCACCTATCTCTGCTGCCAACTATCTATGCTCATGCTCATCAATCATCTGTTTATCTGCTCATCACTCTTGACTGCTGCAATCCTTTTTCAATCTTCTCTGTTCATCAACACCTGCTCTTCAATACTACCAAGTCATCAAGTCACATTGTCATCATGTCTTTTGCTAAAGGTATCACTGTCACACATACCATACTCATCATATCAAGGTCTGATCACCAACAAGGTCTTTAACATCATCATAGGATATGCTTCATTAAAGTGCATAAGGCATGTCATCATCAAGGTCTGTATACATCTAAACATTCAATCACAAAATTCTGGTCATCCCCATACTTCAAGGTCCTGCTCTTGCTAAGACTTCAAGCTCAATGAATCTACTATCACCTAATCATATAATGCTATCAAATATGCTTACAACGAACTACCCATGCCAATATACTATTCATCCATATATGCCAAACATCAAAAGAATTCATGAACTTTCTTGTCTATACACAAGTCTCAGATATTTTATCACAATAAATGGTCATTCTTCTAGTTGCCATACAGACGTTTTCCTTTGTACTCAAAACATTGAGTCACCCAATTGCTGTAACAATATTTCTTATACCTGCTAACTTCAATGCAGACTTCCTGTAGCTTTATATATATTACTGTTTCATTCTGTTGACCTTCAGATGCTTGAACATTAGAGTGTCAGGCTTCCAGAATTGAACCACATTTGAATTTTCTGAATCTCTGCATGGAGTAAAGAGCCAACGAGCTTCCTCTGTGGTGGCTAGATACTTGCATTGGAATCTCAGAAAATCAATGCACCATTTTCTTAAACAAAGAGCACATACCTATCATGTTAACTCAATACATCTTTGCTGGCAATGAGAACCTGCTATCTGCAGACCATATATGAAGACAACTGCTATCTAAGCACAAGGACAATCTGTGATTCATCATTCATCGATGTGATATCAATAGTCTGTTCATCCCAAGTGTTTTCTCATGTCCTCTTCAGTCATATCAAGAAATCTGTCACATCCAAGATACCCAAAATTTACAAAGGTAAATTCATGTTACTGTTGCTTGTAATTTCCACCAACTGCCTCGAATTTCAGTCCTCCATAACTATCATGTTCAACAAATCTTGATTGCAGCTCAGAAGTGTCACAACATAAAAGGATAAGACTTAAATATTTTCTTCTACTGCTCTGTTAGTTTTCTGATGCTGCCTCTATCATCTTACCACGACTTCATCTCCACATATTTCACACAAACCCTCTTTTTATGTCTGTGGTTGCTTCAGACTTTGACCCAAAAATTACAGTCAACTTCCACCACCGAAACTCGGGGTTCACCAGCCTGGCAATGTTGTGATTCTTGGGTTTCTTTGACAGGAAGATAGCCTTCTAGGATTACGAAGTCACCAACATCAGGTACATGTGCAGTTTCATCTTCAGAGGTAGAACTCCAGCTGAATAAATTGACCCCTGATACCCGAGAGTGATTGCAAGCAAAATTAAGACATTGCTGATGCACTGAGATATAAATAAGGCATAGGCTTCTTCCCTTTACTTCTTGGCAGTGAACTCAACCCTTGGAATGATTTCTTTCTTCTTGAATATTCTTGGTACACAAGCTCATTCTCTACTCTTATGAAGACAGTGGCATACTAGAAATGATAAGGAAGTGAAATTCGCCCTCCATAATAAGTTAACAGTTGCACCCTTTCTAGCAAGATGGCGATGCCAAATAGAGCCACGAACCAACACTATACACTCTCATGAACAGATGAAGATGAAAGTGCACCTTGGAAACACCAAAATTGCAGATCTGGCATATGTATCGCTTCCCTCTTGTTGGGAAATGAATCTCTGCCTTCTTCACTGAATAGATGGTAGTCAAATATGACTCAGCCTCCTAGAGATCTCATGCAACTTCTGCAATTGCTCAGGTCACTGTGAAAAACATGATCAACTCAAATTCGGGACTATTTTACTCGTGAAATTCAGGACTGTGTAAAAATAAGGTCTGTCACTTAGCATGGGACTGCACAAGCACTCTGAGACTGTTCAAGAGAATATAAATTGGACTGTCACAAAAGGCGTGGACTGCTACCACCATCAAAAAGGGCCACAAAAATTAAATCCAAATGAGAAACTTCCATGAAAATTCGGAACTGTGTCAGTACTTGGTCTACTCCACAAAATTTCCAATCAAACTGCCTCAGTTATTTGGTCACCGAAAAAATATCAGTCATAGTTGACTGCTCCTTCTCCACAATCACGAATTTACTTCCTCAGCTGCAATCTTCTTCACTTCACCTTTTTTTTATATATATTTAAGTGTGCCAAGTGGTGTATATATACACATTTAAGTGTGTTCAAATCCTCAAATAGAGACCGACTTCAAAAAGGTAAGATGGTAAGTGTTTTAATTTTTAATTTAAATTTTTTATTTGAATTTTTTTATTTTGACTTTGACTTTTTAATTTTGACTTTGAATTTTAATTTTATTAAATCACTTTATTCAAAAAATACCCTACACTTAAGTCAGACAATCACTTCTTATCATAGGGGTGTCTTTTAACCCACTAGGGCTTGCATGTATGCCTTAGCCACATCATTAAAGTTCATAGGGTGTCCACCATATCAAGGGTATAATAAGTGTCCACGTGCCATCATCACTTCTTAGGGTTTGCAAGTCTTTAGGTGTCCTTTTATCAATACATCAAAGATTCATACACATGAGCGACACCATTTTCACCAAGTGTGGGTTCAAGGGCCTTCATAAAGGTTTCATGACTTCATTAAGTAATCAATGACCATATCTTCATGTCACCTAACCATGTAAGTGCAAGTGGTGGGATCGATGATCTTTGCAAGGCCATCAAGGTCTTCATTAGGGGTTCCAAGTCTTCATGGGCTTCTTCATCAAGCAAGGGGCTTTATGGTATTCTTTAACTACCTCAACCACATGATCTAGCATGATATCACCTATGGGGTAGCTTGGCTTCCCCTGGGGCAGCTTGGCTTCCCCTGGGGTACCATGACACCATCAGAGCATGAATGACCACATAATGGGTCATTAATGCTTCTCCAACCCATCTAGGGTTTCTCCAACGTCTACCAAGGGCTTCAGGACCATCTCCGGGGTCTTCAATGTCTTCAGCAAGATGGCGGCTTTAAGATTCATCCTTGTGGGTACAAGGACCTTGTCAACTGGGTACAAAGTGCTTCAAGGAACAAACCCACTCTGTAAGTGGTCAAGGAATTGCAGGTGGGACTTGGTGGCATCAATGACATCCTGTGGGGCCACTGCAAGTCCATGTTGTCATTAATGACAATTTCATCAACAATATCCCCCTTTGTCATTGATGACAATAAATCATGCTCCCCCTATGAGCATGATCCCCTTTTGTCTTCATCTCTCCCCCTTTGGAATCAATGGCAAAGGGTGTGCACATACCTGTGTCTAAAATCTCTAATCACTGCTGACTACTCCCCCTGTCAATATGCACAATCCTAGGACCTGTCTGTATACCTGGAGTAACCATCCTTTCTCCTTTGAGTTCATTCTCCACCCTCATGAACTCAAGGTGTGTTAAGGTCTTTGAGAGACCTTACACTTGGCTTGCCATATGGAAGCCATCCTCCTTGCTCTGATCAACCTCTCCTATCTGAAACCGCTTGGTCTTCCTCATCCATACTTGCTTCTTGGCATTCGTGCTTTGAGCATTTGATCCTTCATCTGTACTGGCTTTCCTTGATGAGCTGTATAAGAAGTTTCTCAAGGGTTGTTTCTGTGTACTCCAACAATCTTTAGCTTTGTGCCCAAGGCCACTGTAGCTATAACACCTCATCATACGAGAATGTGCAGCATTTGGACCGACATTGTTGCATGTCCAACATCTGACTCAGCTGTTGGAATTTCCAACACTTCTTTGATCAACTTCATTTCTCCATGCTTGAGAGTGTCCCTAACTGTAGGCATTTGATTTCTGATATTCAAATCTTCCTGCTGATGTATATGAAGTACTCCTTCTTGGTTGACTTCTTTGACTTTCACATTCTTGGGCTTTGTGGCCAAACCCACTACAGGTATAGCATCTCAATGTGTGACATGTGGCAGCAACATGTCCGACTTGATTACATGTCCAACATCTGATTGAGTCATTGGGGCTTCCATCTTAACTTAGAGTTTTTTAAGGATGAAGATATTTCAATTTCAATTCCTTTTTTAATCCCTCTTTATGCTTAATAAATCTAGAGTTTAGATGGATCTAGGTTGGTTATTATTATTGAATTCCATTAGTAAAATATAAAGCTCCACATACATGAGTTGGTAGTAAATTTGGAATCTACCATAATTATAGAGACTTTGATTAAAAAAAATACTAATTAAGGAATATCCCTCTTTTTTTTATGAATTTTGAGATTCCCACACACTAACATTCTACATAATGGGTTTATTTCTAACTTGAATTATGATAAACAAATATCCAATAAATTTGTAGACATCTCATTCTAATTATTTGAGGTTATTCATAAGTAGATTTATGTTAAACAAATATCTAATAAAATTGCAAAGTTAAATCAAAACAAAGATTAAACATGTTTGACTAAAACAAGGCATTTTCACCTACATCGAAGACATTAAACATCCACTCACACAAATAACAAACAAAATTTTGAGACAAAAAATTCTCATGTTTGAAGTTAGATTTTGGTTAGCTTACTCACAAAATGTAAGTTTTCTCTCTATTTCTAGTTTACCAAGTTCGCACAAGGTGCATGACAAAGGGCATATACAATCAAGAAAACCCTTTCCGCTCTACTTCCTCCTTGTTGAATTCACACAGATGAGCAAGAAACAAAAAATTAAGTTGTAATATGAATGGATATGAGAAAGATTTAATGAAAATCCATAACTGTAAACAAGATATCTCCAAATATGATAAAATGACAATATCTTGGGCAAACAAAAACATTTTTGAGTGAAACAGAAAAGTGATTACACCTAAAAGAAATGCTCTGGATGCAATGAAACAACTCTCTCAACCTAAAAAATGCATAGAGATAGCAGAATCCAGAGATACTTTGATGCATGTAGATACATAGGTTTAGGATCTCGGTCAACAATGAGAGCGAGACTTTCTAAGTGTTATGATACCATGATCGACTAGAACATGGTATTTCTGTACATCAGGTCAAACACCTTAGGAAGTTGCTTACACAAATAGATCATAGATTGTCACACCAGTGTATTATGTGGCTAACACACTCAAAGAGGGAAACAACTAACGACCGCAACCAAATAACTACTTGATACAATTCATTATTGCAAAGGAAAACAATTTACATATGATTTTCTCACAATTGACCATAAGCTAATGACCCTCCATGTTCTTTAAATAGAGATTGTGAACCAATTGGGTGTTAAGCCGCAAATTAATGTAGTCGTTAGGATTGAGGAGAAGACCTTCATATCACTTTATATTTAGAGCATATCATGATCATTGGATTCCATAAATACAAATACATTACTTTAGATTTAGAACATATCGTGATTATTGGATTGCATGAATACAAATGTATAATATATAAACACACTTTACTTAAATACACATTAGACCAAGTTGATCTTAACTAACTCCCAAGTGTCTAAAAGTCCTAACAAAACCCAAAGTATTAAAAGTTTCAATAATAGATAGATTATAAATGATAGAACATTAAAAAAATTCATAAGAGATACAAGAATAATGGAAATGAGTGGATGGATGAAGTTGTGCACAACTTAAATTGTAAAACCTCATCCCTATCCTCATTTGTTTAACTAAGTGACTGACCATAAAGCTTGTTTCTAATTTTGAATCATTATATTTTGTAAAGACACGTTTAGTTAAATTATTTTGAATTTAAATTAATTTCATTTTTTCTTCTTTTAGAGTGTGCCATTGGCAAAGAACAAAATATGAAACATAAAAATAATCATGTCAATAAAAAAGAAAATATGCAAACTTTAGAGCCTTATCAATGTACTTCTAATCAATCTATTGAACAATTAGATGTCGACCCACTAACTTGGGCATTATTTAGAGAATAAATGAAGGCAATAATATAAAATATATTATCGATCTCGACTATTTAGAGAATGAAATGAATGTAACAATATAAAATGGAAACACCCACACAAATATTTTGCAAAGAGCACATTATCAGAGTCAAACCCAAATTTTATTAATGGGTGGAATGAAAAAGGATTGTAAACTAGAAAGAAATACAAACTAGTTGGGATGGTGGTAGCTTATCTATGAAAGGAGATGTGTTGGATATGCTCATTTGAAACCCAACATTACAAGAGGCCAAAAGTGACTTTTAATATAAAGTGTGAAACCCTAAGAGGAAAAAACCTTACAGATCCAAAACCCTAACCCCGAGAAATGAAGTGGAAAAAAAATATGGGCCATGAGGAGTGTAGCCGATGTATCAAATTCTCGAGGGCACAACTTCCACACACAAACTTCGTTTGGGGTGTGTGATACTTCGTTTGAAAGATATCGAAGAGAATAACATTTCTTGTCAAGGATTGGGTAAGACTATTATAACCCTTATTCATCATAGGGCCAATAAACATTGTTTAGGGCTTAAAAAATGATATAAAGGTTCGAGACCCTAAAAACTATAGAAAAACTGCCAAGATGTGGAACCATAATAAATTAGTGGAACATGTGGGTGGCCACATGTATCCATCTTGTCAAGGATTGGGTAAGACTATTATAACCCTTATTCATCATAGGGCCAATAAACATTGTTTAGGGATTAAAAAATGATATAAAGGTTCGAGACCCTAAAAACTATAGAAAAACTGCCAAGATGTGGAACCATAATAAATTAGTGGAACATGTGGGTGGCCACATGTATCCATCTAGATTAGTAATTTCTTGATCGTTTATGAATAAACATAGTTCAAATGTCATGGTTCCTATTTGTGGGATTATTTGATCCATCCATGAATTAATGCAAACCCTTCCTAGTATTAAAGGTATCCTTGACAAGTGGGATATTAAGTTAGAGGGTCATATGAGATGGAACTATTTTCACTCCTTGATGCGTGCTCTAAGTGATTCTTCCAAGAGTCTTGGTGTTTATTGGTCCATTTTTCCTTGACTAGGAAGTGCTATTGAGTATTTTCACTATCGTAATGGTCATTGCATCCTTTCTCAACTCATAGGGATTTGAAAGGAACTCTACTAGTGTGAAAAATATGTACTAGGAGAAACCTATGTAAATATGACCTATTTGGTCATGCAATAGATAACGTGGAGGGGAACTTGGAGAAAAAACTTCTCAAGGGATTGACTCACTATTGAAACAAGGAATTAACTAGTGGGTCTAAAGGAATGGGAGTTTGAATCACGTCCCTTCATTATTATCAAAGGGAAGCAATTAGAAATTGCATTTCCCTTGGCATCTCTACAAACCCTGGTCAGGTGTATTGTCACTCACTCACACCTCCCTCTTAATGCCCTTCTCTCTCCCACTCTTAATTAGCATGGTAGCTTTTAGTATTGACTTTGCCTCTTGTGTAACTTCAAAGGAAAGCCCCATAGCCTTACTAGGCATAACTTGAGAGTTGCCAAATGCTACAACTATGGACTTTGATGTAATTTCTAACACTAATACTAGTTATGGCCTTACGACCATGGGCAATGAAGCTCAAGTGGACTTAACTATTAAAGGTAACACTCTTTAGTTTTTTTGTTTGTTTTTATTTGAAGTATGTTTTGTTGGATAGTGTTATTAGATCAATATATAAAATTGTATAACTATGGACCGTTTAGGTGGAATTGGGAATTCCTTTATAATTCTTAAACCATGATGGATCTGAAACATTTATTTTTTATATCGTTGTATTACAATCCAACTACAATTTTTGTAAATATTAATTTTACTCATCATACATACACATTCTATCATGCTAGGGTGTACAAATGACAAATACATGTGTCATGATGGTGGCATGACTCTTCTTGTGTGCATTTTCATGAGAAGGAGGGAAAGGTTATTTGTGGGTACAAGGGTACCAACTTTGATGAGCACACTAATAAATTTTATTATAAACATAGAGACTATAAACATCTTAAAAACACCTTAAAAATGCTATGCAACTTAGTTTTAGGTTTTAAGAGTCGTTTCAAACTGATAACTAGGAAGCCAGGGTTCCTTCCCTAGCCACCATCCCTTCCTCCTTGAGCAACCATTCCTTATGAGTGATAGGGGAAGATTACATGCGGTATTCCCATGAAAGGGATATGGGGCCTCATGCACGACCCATTGTAGGTTCTATATAAGCAAATATGGTGAGTATAGTGGAGTGGTAGAAGTTCCTTTGGTTTGCTATGACTAATGACAATGGGAGCTGTGATGGAGTGGCCTCAGTGCAGGATAACATGGTTGCAACTGCTATGGGTTTGGGTGACCTTATAGGTGGAGGCGTGGAAAAGTATGGAGCGATGTCTGCGATGTCCATTGCGGGGTGTGATGACTCTTTACCTAGAACGAAGAGGTGATGGGTGTAGTGGTGGTGTGTAGTGCCCAATAAGAGAATTATCAATTCTTATATTATTATTCCAATTTACGCCATGATACAATACAAACTGTAGAAAAAATATGATTCCCTTATCTCTACAGGGGATATATAATCTGCAACTACATTTATCTAGGAAGAAATAATACTTACCAGCACAATATACTTGGATCTCTTAAATATCCCACACAATCCTTTCATGTTTCCTCCCAACCTTAGTCTAGGGTTCCATGTTCCACCCAACCAAACCCGGTAGCTTTAAGTAGGAATTCCCCGAGCCCCAAATAGTAAGCTATGCCAATATCCTATTTCCCTTGGTTAAAACCTCCTCACCACACTCCTCTATACTCTAAATCCCCCCCCCCGCCCCCCTCATCTCCTCCATCCTCCCTCTAAAATGTCCTCTTGCATGGTCAGCTCCACTTGGCATCCATGCAAATATTCTTTGCATGGATAACAAGTGGGGTAGTCCAATTATCATTCATATCATTATTTTATTTTATTTATTTTAATTCAAACTTTGAACCATTATCGACTATATAACTTATAATGAATTTCATATAAACTTTGGTAAAATTTTTATTTAACCTCTCACACAAATATTACTCTTAAATAATTTACTTAATTAGGTTAGGTGTTTAGTTAATGCATTAATTTTTGCATTGCATACTCCCCGCTTATGATAATTTTGTCCCCAAATTGTTTCATTTTGTTAGAGACCAATAAAGAACTTTTGGATGCACTTTTTTTAAGCGATACACCTAGATAACTAACACTATTGTGCAAATGAGGAATTTACTCGTGTGGTCATAATGGGTAAATCATACACCTGCACTGATATAATAATATAAGAAAGATATATCTTTAGTACACTTTCACGCTTCTAGTTTATACACATAATTTATTTATTTTTTAAATTTTACGGTAAGATGTTAACTCTTAAGATTTTTTTTAATTATTTATTTTTTATACTCAAATTACCAAAACACCAAAATCCTCGCACACCTTCTCCCCATAATCATACCATCCAATCAACCTTTGAACACCCCCAATGCTCCGGATGGTCCCGCTCACCATGGCGTGATCCCTTTGTCACAACTAGTATAAGGGTCACAAAGCATGGTGTGACCACAACAAGCATCCAAAGTCTCATCATCACAAGGTTGCATACTCCTTGCTCTTTCTAACTTATAACATCATGAGAAGGCTTAAGGAATTATGGTCTTCAATGGGTTATATGCCCTAGGACCTCATCTGGAAGCACCATACATCTGGTCCAATATGTAAACCTAAGTACACTAGGCATCTCGAAGGGTTGGACCAAAAATCCCTCCACAAATCCTAATGGCCAGAACCCCATGCATCGAAAGTCCTACACACCACTCCATTGGAAAGTATAGTTCTTACCAATTCATGGACTTTGGAAATTGAGGGGAAATAACTATTGGCATATATTACTAGTTGAGCTAGAACCCCAGAATTTGGTTTCCCACAAAGTGTTATCCATAAGTGTAAAATAATATATTCCCCCTCATAGATACGAGATCCCACAAGATCACAGAATGAACCGACCTTCTAGGCCCCAAGTGGATTTCCTATCGCTCCACCTCTCATCAAGTCATTAGAGCATTAGTAATAAATATAACATTTAAGAGAACACATATTATCAACATCATGAATAACAAAGACCTGCATGCTTATGAATGCCCTTATGAGATTATACCATCACCCTAAGTACCGTGGAGCCACATGTTACACATGTTATGATGTAACATAACCTCTTCAAGAGTAACAATGAATTGCATGCTATCATATGCCATCACATGAACATACATCAATGTCCCAAATATGAGGAACTACATGCACTACATCTCATCATGGAAACATAACATTAGCACTATGAATGTGAAGGAACCACATGCTACTATAGAAACATAAGGTTAACATATAGTCACCATAGTCAGGTTATCATCATTAATGTCATAAAACATATTTTATAGTGAATCATAAATCATTTCCATAATGTCATTACAATAATCCCAATCCATAGCATGAAATGAAGCTTTCAAAATACTCATTCATTCATTCTCCATGGGAACTTAATCAAGAACATATTAATTTTCATTATGATCAATTAATACATAGCATGTGATGAATCAACATAATTAGCACAATCAATTTAATCTATGGCATGTGATAAAGAAACATAACAACATAATCATAATAAACGGAAACAACATGATCGATTTAATCATAGCATATGAGGGGCAATATCATCATGATTAACTATCCCATAACATGTGATAAAACAATTTACTAAACATTAACACAACCAATTTAATCTATAGTATATCATGAAAAATATAAGAATATCATTATGGACCACTAATCCATAATATGTGATGAACAACATAATAACCAACATCCAACACACCAATTATAATTAATTCATTTCACACGCAGTATTTTCACCATCAAAGTTATTAGTTGAGTATGTATGCATGGAACAAGTCTCCCAGGATTATATTATTTGTACAAAAAATCTCAAACAACTGTAATATATGATCCTGTTAATACTCTATTAATCTTCTCAAAAGATATGGATAATATAGGCACATTTCGTTTGCATCCTCTTATAATTGAAGAGCCAAAACCTATAATTGAGTAGAGTTACCACTCTAAAATTCTTTACTCTGCAAGCATTTATTTCAAAATCTTATTCTGCATTCTCTACACATGTGGAGTTTTGTTTTGTCATTCTTTTTTCTTTTTTAAATAAATTGTCTGGGGATCGATTTTCCACATAGAGATCATTCTTCACATCATGGAGAGATGTAAATAGAAAAAAATAATGTATAATGAAGAGTAGGTTGGAGTTATCTTTTTCTCTCAAGGATGCTCCTCTCTTATCCATAGAAAACAATAATGAAATAATATAACTAATTTCACAACAACATATTAACACATAAAGGACACAGGGACACACTTGGATAGCTCTTCCTTTTTTATCACAGACACATTCACTAGAAACAAGCAAACTATATATGTGGGTTCATTGATGTAACAACATTGATCATTATTGAATCGTAAGATGAATACGTTGTTATATACTTATCTACATGATATACTACTATGGATTGATTGAGATTGGTGAAGAAAGAAACTTATCTATTCAGTAGCTTGGTCTTACTTTATATCCTAGCGGAGAAAACTACGGAGTATAGTGACATATCCTCAAGGATACTAATACAAGCCTCAAGGAGGCACAAGATTGTTTATCACATGCGAGTAGACTCAACATCACAACAAATATACATGTTAGATCCTAAGTGTAGCCTTGAGAATATTGTCGTAATTAGTTAGTGTTTTGGTTACTCTCTTTTTGTTTCTTCTTATTTACTGACTCTTTTCTTGGGTTTATTTGTCATTACTAGGGTATCCTTTACGAAATGAGACCTTTCACAATGTCTACAACTCATAACAATGAGAAAGAACAAGATCACCTCCCTCTCCATAACATTCATCCCTCTCAAGGAAATGTAAACAATAATTATTAATTGAAAGGATTGGAATCATAATTCTCAATAATCAATAAAATAGAGTCTTGGATTGACCAATCACCCATAATTAAACTATAACACCTATTTCACACACTGGTTCCCCTCCACGAGGCCATCCTTTGTTCAATGTCAAAGAATATATAAAAGGATAAATATTTAACAGGGTCGAGTAGGGAGGATCATGATTATTGAGGTATGTTTATTGACTTTTATATTAATAAAAAACAAATTAAGAGGTGAAGGTGGAAATCACTACAACTATTGGCAATCAATATAGGTGTGTAATCTACGAGTGTTTGTAGGTGGGTGGTATTTGTATGGATTCCTATGTTTCCACTTATATGGAAGAATAAGGATTCCAGGGACACATGAGGTTCTTTGATTAGAGAGACCATCAAGTTCATTAGAAGTATTAACTCTAGTGCTCAACCACACTAGTTTATCCCAATGTTTCTTTTTGTTTTGTTTCAGTACTACCCTTTAACAGACTTAAAAGAAGCTTACCCATTGCAATGTGAGGAAATACCAAGTTGAAAATATTTCTAAAAATCAAAGGAATATTATGTGATATGCAAGAAAGATATATCCATAAATATAGGAAATAGGATACAAACCTATCATTTACACAACCAAAAGTTGCAATGAAAAGGTCATGATACTAGTGTGGTCATAAGCACATTAGAAATATATAAGCTTCGATGACTTTTAACTATGGATGCTTAGCATTAACCATTCCTAACTTACCTCCAACTCAGATATTCGTTTATACATTGATTGACAAACTTACTACATTGGTATAAGTTTTCAAGTGAACATTATTATGTCTTCATGGTTAATGAAACACTTGGACCATTATTTTCAAGTGAACATTATTATGTCTTCATGGTTAATGAAACACTTGGACCATTATTAAAGTTACAAAAATAGTTGCTAGTACAAGAAGTTCAACATGAGTTATTGTGCTAATACGAATGATGATAATTAAGACGAAAGGTTGCTTACTTGACACTACAAGGAATGGCTAGAATTCAATGTTATTAATAATTTAAGAGAAAGACTACATGTGTGGAGATACACTTTACAACCATTATAATATTGCCTTATATAAAACAACTTCTCCCACATTTTTTTTGTGAAGTTAATATTATTCTATTATCTTCCTTTACACAAATGTAAATCAAATGTATCTTTCCATTTATAGTTGTAAATATCACCTTTGAATATGAGATGTCCACTTGTATAATATCCACTAACTTGTCCAAAGAACCTAACTTTTCCTATTTAAAGTGACCTTCTTACAATAGATTCTAGATTAAAGGCAACTTTTAACCATATTATCTTATATTTATATTTACATAACTGCTAAATTCTATATTGTTACATCTTCAAATCTTTATTTCACAAATGTGAAATATTGTGTTGCAATTGATTTATATGTTTAGTGTATTTTTATGTCCCCGACAAGAAGATATATATGAATCGCTCACTTATATTAATTTGGAGCAATTTAAAAATTTATGAGAGTTTAGATTAAGGTTTTGCAATATTTAATACAATTTTTATTTAAGTTTATTTTTTAATTGTATTTTTTTAGCATACCATTGGTTGGTGTAGGTGACCTTGCTCTCGCTTCCTATGCCCCTAGACCCGGCGACGAGGTGATGTTAGCAATGCTATAAATGCAGAACAAAATCATTTAATAACTTCCATTAAATGCTCATTTGTGGTTAGTCTCTAGCCACCCGCATTCAATTTGCTTCATACAATACAACTGGAAAATGTTGGTAATATCCAGAATCTTGTTTTTACATTAAAAAAAAGGTAAATCTTGTTCTTAGCAAATCTCAGTTATTTTAGTAAATCATATTTGGATTTTCGTACAAATCATAAAATGAAGAACACTCATTAGTAGTATATATTAAAATGTCAAAATCAAATTATATTGAAATATGAACACATAATATTGAAATCTCACAATATTGAAATCTCAACACCAAAGTATACAACCTACAATCCCTTCAACTCAATCATCTATTACTTTTAAAATGCTAGAATATTCAATATATTAAAGAAAATTCAAAACCTCTTGTGTTATTTCTCTTGAATGTCACAGTTGCATTGATGACCACTATACTATATTTATGTAAATGATGACCTCTCTTATTATTCCGTGCAAGAAGAGAATTATGTAATTTCCTTGGTTTTGGTAAATGTGTAGAGTCTATTTCAATTTTTTATGATATGGTTTTTTACCACTCTTCCAAAGTTTTTAGAGCTAAAAGTCTTATTGCAAATTGAACATTTTCACACCATAGCTCTGACAAACTGCTGACACAGTTTTGACTGCCACCGCCACCCCACTTGCTTTGACAAACTAATGACACTGTTTTGACTGCCAATTCCACCATACTTGCTTGCCATGACAAGCGTTTGCCTTTTGATTTTGCTTGCCATCTGTAAGTTGTCACCATCTCCATCTGTGTGTGCCACACCATGTGTGTACCATGAAAAAGGTTCAAAAGTCTAGTTAACATATGGAGTCTTAGATCCATTGCATGCTGCTATATTGTTCAAGTAGCTAATGACCTCACCCTTGATATTGGGTGTTTATAATTGTCTAGTGGCCAGGTTGTCATGGAGGTCTATCTGTGACAATGAACCTCTATTGCAGTCTCTATTGCTTTCTCTGGTATAGTGATAGTGATAGTGATGCATATGTTAAAGGTACAGAACTGCTAACGGGCATGCAGTTCATCATGTAAAGGTACAGAACTGCTAACGGGCATGCAGTTCATCATGTAACGGGCATGCAGTTCATCATTTTAATGGGAACTGCGGTTGTTTCCAATGGAGTGCTCGTATTCGAAACCACGCTTTCGGAGATGGACAAGGCAACTGCTCTTTGGTATGAAAGAAGAAATTGAAAGACAATCTTGGCTGTTGTTTAGCACTAAATAGGTAAATTTTGTACACCTGCGAAACTGAAATGTAATAATTTGCGGTTGATTTTCGCACAACAGAGATTTCTGAGGTTAAATATATATAAGTATTTTTTTCACTTATTTAGTCTTCGCAGCATTCTCAGTGAAAAATTACCACAATATAGTGATGGTCAATACAGAGCCATTCAATAAGGTAAAGATTGTGAAAGATATAAAAGAAAGATTGTGAAATATATCAAACAAAGATTGTGAATTACCTTTTGGATGGAATTGTTGTCTATAATACATTATTATGCCATTGGTCTAGCTGCACAAAGAATAAATAATTTTTTTGTTTTTTAGCATTTCAATCCATGGCAGCATCATCTAGTATATCCCAAGATGAGGCTTTAATCCTTTTGATAGATATTTCAGCATTCGATGCGGTCTAGTCTAGCTATAAAAGTATGATCATAGTGTTACTGGGCAGGTGGCAGCCCCAGTCAACTGAGGCAATTCAGTTATTGCCTTTTGTAATTGGTCTCTCTCCTTTATAAAAAATATAAAAGATCACATAGAAGATTAATGAGAGTTGGACAATTTAGGAATAGCTGGTGTACTCCTGTTCAAGAGGTTTTTTCACTTAACAGAGGTTTCTCTTGTAATTCAGTGCTCTTAATAAAAGAGAGCCTATTTATTGTTTGTTTGCTTGCAACCAATCTGCTCAAAGAATTATAGAAAGTATTTTTTGACAGTTTTCTTTTGCTGCGTGACGACTTACATCAATTAAAAAGATATTACATCAATTAACAAGATAAAGAATAAGTTGATAATAATAAAGCAATTAACAAGATAAAGAATAAGTTGATAATAATAAAGCATACTTCTTGCAATAATGATTAACTAATACTAGAGCATGCTTCCATTTTGCACGCACATTATCACCCTCTAGGGAATATGCTAGGTAATGATAAACTAATAATAGAGATAACTAAAGCTTTACATTTTGCAGAAATCGATTCAGGCTTAATGCACTAATGGGAAAGGAGTGAGTTCTCCATGAAATTTCATTATGCTACTAAATCTCATGCAAGTGTACAATGTTTTAGGTTAAGCTGTTCAACATATCGTGGTATTAGAGATTTATTTATTTTTATTAATGAAAAAGTTTATATATATATATATATATATATATATATATATCATTTTTAAAATACTAAATATAATATACAATTATTGTTAAACATTTCGAAGCATGCCTCTCATAGTACTATACTTCTAGGAGTCTCATCGATAATTGTAGCTAACTTGCGTGAGTTGAATAGACAATTTTATTTATTTAGTTTAAAGTTATTTTTAGGAGTCTCATTGATAATTGCATGAGTTTAATAGACAGTTTTATTTATTTAGTTTAAAGTTATTTTTAGGAGTCTCATTGATAAGTGCAACAGGCAACGGAATTGCTTGAGTTTAATAGACAGTTTCATTCATTTAGTTTAAAGTTCTTAAAAATATCTAGAAGAGTGGTTGATCTACTCACTCGTTAAAGTGTTTGAAATAAACCCAGCCTAGTCAATAAGTTTTTATCTTTATTTTAGTTAAATTACCATTGGTTTCAATTTCATTATTATGTAGAAATTTATTTTATAAAAATTAATAATTTAATATGATTAAGTTACAATTTATTTCAATTTCATCATTATCTGAAAATTCTTAAAATTGTTTAATTATATAATTTCATATTTCTTACAATCTTAACATTATTTTTAATATAAAACCTATTTATGAAATCAAAACTTAAAATTACATTTAACTATAAATTAACTGAAGAAGTCAAATTTCATGTTATGAACATCTCAATTATATAAATTTCATTTTTCATTTAAGTGATTGAACATACCATATTATTATATGAGAAAAGATTCACTTATCTTATGTCCAATTCTAGTTTATTTTCATCATAAAATATAATAATAAACATTTTAATAAAACAATATAGGCTTTAATGAGTGTCTATGGATAAACTTAAAACCAGACATCTTGAAAGTTCTCTCTAAATAAGACATAAATATATACTACATTAAAATATGTGTAAATGTTTATATATTTTACCATGAATTATGTTTTGAAATTTGGATTTTTTAATTTATATAGTTTTTTTTTAACAGAAACAGAAATGAGAAATATATTAACAGGCTGTGCACAGCCATTCATTACAGCCGAAGGAAGAGATATAATGCCGGCAGATCAAAATTGCTGCACAACTGGCATGTCTTGAAAGTTTCCCATAAAACAGAGCATATGATCTTTCCATAATTACAAAAGTTGCGGGTAGTAAATACCCTCACAAACTGGCTACAGAGCAAAATGCAGAAAAACATGACCCATACAAAATTGCAAAATTAAACAAGAGACATAAGTTAAATGCCTGTCATAGCCCTGGGCTGCAGAACCGATTCTTCATCCATGGGTTGATCACCTGATTCGTTAACTCCCTTAACCCTGCTTTCCTGGTTCATTGAGATGAACTTCTCAAGTTCTTCATCTATTCGTTCAACCCTTCCCAGCAGCTCGCGCATGTTGTTCTCGAGATCGTCTGTTCGAGCACCAAGATTGCTGATATCAAGCGATATGCGACTCACAGTTTCACTCATGCCTTTAATTTCCTTGGCCATTTCTTTATTGTCCATCACCCCTATGGCTGTCATCTCGTGCAGCCTGCGAAGATTCTTCTTTATGTCCATCAGCCCAGCATTATCACCATAGTGAGCCATCCCTCGAGAGTCAGCCGTAATTGCTATTCAGGAGAACTGAATATGCAGAGGATAATCTGGACTGTCCTGGTTCTCACCACAGCACCCTGTAGAAACACTCCAAAGGTCGACAATTTCTTGTTGCAGAGCGGAAACACTGAGACTGTTTGAGCAATACAACGTTCCCAAGGTGTCTTTCTGCCAGCCAGAGCAAAGGCAGCCTAAAACCTTGTCCAAACTGTCTTCTCAAAATGGAGAAGTATCTACGTGACTACCGGTGCCCCAGGATGCTGAGGGATAACTACAATTACATGAGAAGAGGGCAGTCAGAGCGAGGCGCTCTTTAACAAAGGCCCGAATTAGGGGGAGCTCATGCCAAGGGATTCCCTGCAGTCTCCCACTCCCCACTCTAGCTACCACATTCAGCAAAAAATTCACAAAACCAGGAGAACCATGACCCAAATCCAGTAGGTTGCAATGGAGCGAGTCTAAGCAATGAGGCGACATAGTGAAAGGTATAGAGAGCCACCAATCGTGCGAGAGAAGATGGCAATCAATTGGAGGCCTGTGAGGCTTTAATTCCTCTGCTGCCGAGAGAGAATGATCCATCCACGCGGCTTGCAAAGGAGAGCATGCAGGACTTGACATTGAAAGCGAGGAGCCGCCAAGAAAAGAGTTGAAGTGATGGCCAGCTGGAGGGAGGGCGAAGAGAAGTCGGTTGAGGGAGGGGTTAGGGAGAAGGAAAGGGGGGATGAGGGGGGGAAATCTAGAAAGGGGGGAAAGGAAAACCAAGGGGAAGGATAGAATACCATACAAACACCAATAAATTTCTCCAAAAGATAAGGACTCCATTTTAAATATTTGCATGAGAGAGCGAGGAGGAGTACTAAAGCTTCTCGTCATGGAATGAATTTTAGAGAGGGAGGATCGCCATCCTGGCTGTAGAGGCCTTGAGAGAGACTGGCACCTATGTTAGCCATGATATCTGCTTCTTTATTATTTTGACGAAGAATGTGGAAAACCTCGAAGGATTGAGGCAGAAGAAGCTTAGCTTTTTTATATAATCGACGACATTTGATATCTCCTGTAGGATACCCATTGATCATCTTATAGATGACATTCCTGGAGTAGCCAAATATCAGGACCTTCCAGAGATTTTTGTCTCGTGTGAGATGGAGACCCTGGAGAAGAGCCATCCATTCAGCTTCGTTGTTGGTTCTAGAGCCAAGACCCCAGGCAAATCTTTGTTCCACTTGTCCTCCGGGATCCAACAAGATCCCACCCGCTCCTGCCACCCCTGATTTTTTAATTTATATAGTTATAAAATATGTGTAAAAGAAATTATGCTCATAAATATTGCTTTGACATTAAATGGCTATAGGAGTGGTGTTTCTAACATTGTTGACTTTCATAAGTTAAACATAATGTTTATTTGTCTCTCGTATAATTGGAATTTAGAGCATGTACTAGAGTTAATAAGAATGCTTATTTTCCTTTGGTTTTTTCTTGTGTATTTGATTATCTAGATACTGTACGGTGTCTTTTATTTAATTCGTTTTTTGGTGTCTTTTATTTAATTCGTTTTTGTCTCACTCTGTTGGCATGAAAGCAAAGCAGTAGAGAAAAAGAAATTGGAGAAGAGGAAGCAAACTTTGTAAGTTGCAGCATTTTGAATATGAATGCATATTTTCCTTTGGGTAAAGTAAAATCAGACATGCCATCATATTCCAATTACTTTTTAATGAGTTGACAATTTAAATTTTATAATTATCTAATTAACACTAATTTTGTTAAGAAATAGAAAAAAAAAGCTTCATATATTCAAATTCCATTCAAATACTACCGGCTACTTCATATCAACACAATACATTCATTCCCATAACTATTTAACTCTATGTATTCAACATGAAGATGCTTGAAAATATAGTCCAATGGTCCTGGAACCCATAAAACTTGAATATATGGTTTTGATCTATTTAAATCTAAATGGAACACAACTGGTTAACATGAATTTTTTTGGTAGATATGAGCTTTCACAATTGGCTCCACACATAGCAATGCTATTTTATTAGCTACATTATGTCTACATAGTTTCAATTAAGATTGAGAGACTTCATAGTTGGATCCAACATGTTTATGGTTTCAACTTGTTTTGCAATTTAATATAATTAGATAACCCAAACAATGATCCAACTCCTTCTATGAGATGTAATGACTTATCCATAGTTGAGTCATAAATTCAATAAGAATTGAATGAGAAATCCTCATCAATTTAGTTCTAAATAATTGATAATTTTATTTAACAGAAATATATTTTTATAATATTGTTTTTAAATCTAAGAATTTATAATATTATCTTTAATATAAATAACAAATAATTGGTTTACTTGATAAACAATAAGTATGTTTTTGGTTCAAACAAGTACATTGCATGACAATTTATATCTTATATGACTTTCTTTTTTACTATTTATAATACATTATTTGTTTTTCTTAAGATAGTTAATGATGATACATATT
Organism: Pseudotsuga menziesii; assembly: GCA_001517045.1. Lineage (NCBI taxonomy): Eukaryota > Viridiplantae > Streptophyta > Pinopsida > Pinales > Pinaceae > Pseudotsuga > Pseudotsuga menziesii. The sequence continues at coordinate 119,755 of LPNX010682054.1, read as the reverse complement.
AAATTGAATGATATTTAAACAAAAGTTATGAGTTTATAAAACATGCATTTAAGAACTTGTCAAGATAATAATTCTCAATTTAACAATAACAACTCATAACATCTTCATGCAACTGCAAATTTTCTTCCCTTCAAAAACAATTGTTATTGTTGGAGACATTACCACCTCGTAGCTCTTGTTTAACCATACATATATATGGCATAATTCTTTCTTTATATAATTGTAATTATGATGAAACGCAACATAATTAGCATATTTTTGCATATTGTCCACATTACAGATCAATAGTTGACAAAATTCATTAGATGTGTTTGATAGGGAATCTGTAATGATTTCATAGTAAAAGTTGCTATTGTTAGTGAAATCTCTCATGGATAACTATCTTTGCATAACTACTCATGATTACCTGTGATTGTGAGTTCATTTCTCAATATTAGATTTCAATGCTAATATCTCTCTTTATCGCATGGTAAAGGACAAGGTTAATTTCAATTGAAGAAACCAAGGAAACTACAAGTGGGTTTTTCTATAGGTAGATCTAAGTTGTTGGCTTTAAGTGTACCAAATCAACATTTTTAAAAGTAAAAGTAAGTTTAAATTGCATGTTAGATAATTAGTTGTTTAATGGATGTCAACATCATATTAGCAACATATGATAGTTTACTCTTATCCAAAATAATGGAAACATCAATTATGAATCTTAACCTACTATAACGACAATCACTTAACCATATGTATGATATTTTTTAGAGTAGAATACAATAGCACAAATTAATATGCTCCTTGAGTTATTCAAGGATCCTAATCAATATTATGGGTACAACAATCGGTCATCAATTATACAAATATGAATTATGCCCTTCGTGACAGTGATACATCACATTTTGAAATTTACAGGATATTACAAATATCATTTTTTCTTTTTGCAAACACATTTTTTGAATCAACCCCCAAAAATTCTTATTTTAATAAACCCCAAACTCCTGATGGGAAACCAAAGCGGGGTATGAGTGGGTGGTGGGTGGTGGGGGGTGGGCAAAGGGTTCTTCTCAAGCTTAATGGAAATGTAGAATTGGCATCAAGGAAAATTTTAGCCTGTGGGCTAATTTTAGGGTTTTTTTTACAAAAAAAATGGTTTGCCAATATCCATTTTTTGTGAAGTGATCATATTCAAATTCCGAAGGATAAAAATATTTTACTTTAAAATCGCCAAAATTTTCTAGAAAGTATATAAAATCCTTTAGAAATTTGAATTTTGTTTTAAACAACTGCCAAATATTTGATGGTTAGAATTTTAAAAATTTGTAAGATTCACCAAGGTTTCTACACTTTAAGAAAAAAAATGGATCCTTCAAATTTTCCTTGATTAACATTCTCTTGGGGTGTAGGTGTGGCTACAAATAACTAGGTTGAAATGTATGATTGATATCTAGGTTCATAAATCATCAAAATCTTTCACATGCATTAGGTTATGATATTTGGAGACTCAATCCTTCTCATTAGGTAGGCATGGAAGATGATTGCTAAAGAAGGGAAATTAGGGGGTCTCTAAATCCATCCGCAGTGTCAAAATTTAGTAAATTATAACAATGTAGATGGATTCAGAGACCCCCTATGTCACACGGCATGTCATTACATGCTACATGGCATGGGGGGTATCTAAATCCATTTACAGTGTTACGATTTACTAAATTTAGAGACAACATATTTATTCAGAAGCCCTCTAGAAATTTTAAAATCATATGAAGCTCACTCCATTGCAATCACTCTTGAAAAGATATACTAACCATGAGATGAAGAGCATATCTTAGGTGAAATATGACACCACTAGAAAAGAGGACACAACCTTTGGGTCGAAATGATTTAAGTTTCTAATTAATCTAGATTTTTAATGCTTGCTACCCTTGAGATAGGTCATGAGAATTTATCACTACAAATTTAAAAATAAGATAACCACAATGTTTTTAGCTTTCACTATTTTTAAAATTCCATGTTTCCTATACTTATAACTCTACATAAATATAACATATCCCATGCTACACTACAAAACCATAGCCATTTTTCTTATCATTATAAATACTCATGTATGTTTATATAAGGAATTAGAAATACTCATGTCTCTTTTTATAAGGAATGATGAGGTATTAATGTAAATACTCATCTCTCTTTATATATAAGGAATGATTAGGTATTATTATAGATACTTTTGAATTTTGAACCTAAATCAAGCACAATGGAAAAAATAGTAAATGACAATTTACTACAAATTTATTATAATCCATCTCTAGTTTATCTTAATTATAATTTTCAAATCACTCATAAAGTATTTTTTTTGAATTTATATCAATGATTTTCAAAATAATTAACATAAGCCTTCTCTCTAAGACTATTCTTTAGTCCATTGAGAATAAGGCTATAAGGAGATAATTGTTGATCGGATATGGAAAGACACCAACAATCACATCTAAATTAGCCATAAAATGCCACTAAAGTTAGAATATATACATTTTTACAATATCTATATTACATTCTTCTTTGTATATTATTAGTTTTTTATATGGGTATGAACATCAGTGATTCCTACATTGTATGAAAGTTATTTTTTATAATTTAAAACAAGGTTGGGTCTTCATAATATAAAGTTAAACAATTATTTTAAAATTTAAAAAGAACACCATAATCATATTATTAAATTTTAAATATTAAAATTTCCGAGCCTTCCCACTAAGTGCTTCAAATCAATAAACAAAATCAACATACAAGAAATATCTTGAGGGGTTCAAAAAACCATCAACAAACACAAATCAAGGAAAAAATAAGCTACCTCGGTAGCACCTAATAATATACCTATCAACAATAGCTTTGAGGCTCTCAATCAGGTAATGACATGGCATAGAGCACTCCTCCTTCCATCGGGGTTCTAAAGGAATCAACTACCAAGGGTCATGATAAGATAAAGTGAGGAGCATGATCAAATTGTTTGGGTGGGAGATTCCCTTTCTCATTATTTTGTCCTAGTGTTCGCTGACTCTTTGTTCTAGATGTACTCAATAGTATAGAATGCTTATCAACTAATAAATGATATAATTTGACTTTTTTATTATCAAAATGGTCATGAATAATCATAAATAAAATCCCATGTTTAAGAGAAATCTTGTAATGTGTACAAAATAACATCCTTACACTATCATAGAAGTTGATCACACAACATATCAATGAGTTTGATGTCATATTTCAAGAATTTTTTCCAATGTTCTTGAAATGTTTAAATTCTTCTTCCATCACCAACATCGATATTGCTTTATATTCAACAAACCTTATTTTGTGTCGTACCAAATTCATCAATTCTGCATTAGTACTCTTTCCCTTTTCAATACCTTGTCTCATAGGGTTTTGTATCTTGTTAAAAGACCATTAATTGGCTATTTAGGATAGCAATAAGGTATATGCCAATTCTCCCCAAATTACTAGGATGTGGAAAGCTTCTTTGTACCTGAAAAAGTTATCGATGTCTCTCAAATCCTAATATGTTCAATCCAGACAACAAAGAAACCTTTTTAGTGCTCATTATGAAAGGCATGATCGTTCCTAGAGAGAATTCAGAGAGTAACCACCAAGCTTTGTTGAGGTAGCCCATGAATTAAACATTTTGAAACAAGAGATTCCTTGTGGTGACCATTTTGTAGGAAGCATAATTTTCAATAAAGAAGATCATCAAACAATAGTGGCAAATTGATTAAATTCTTCCCTTGGAACAATTTTACAGTGTTTGGTAATATGTTCCATAATTCCACCCATTGGTTTGTTAGATTTTAACATTAAGCTAGCATTATTAGGATCTTTAACTAAGAGAATAACAAGCACATCAATCAAACACAAGAAACAATGAACATAATGTTTTTCCTCAGGGAAACCATAAATAGAGAAAACCCCACAACTTCTTCAGAGATAGAATCAAAACCAAATAGAAAAGCCTAAAACAGTAAGATGATCTCCCACCAGCAGTAACCTCTTTCTTCCTAGCCCCAGTGTCTTCTTCTTCCTCGGCTATGCGCTACAACTGAGTGTGAGTGAGTGTATGATAAATAGAGAGGCTAGCTTTCTATTTATACTAATTCCCAACTTGACTAAACCCAACTAGGGCTGACTTCACTAGGTGAGTCTAATAACCCTAGTGCCCCAGAACAACGAGGAATTTAACCCTTAGACAATAGGAGGGTTACCCACAATGACTTGACATGACTTGTTTACATTATAGATCCTCCCGATTGGAACATCAGGGCATGACATGACTCAATTACATTACAGACACATCCCAGAATAAACATCGGGGTACAAGACATAAGATACATAGGTGAATACATTTCGAAGTTACAATTACATCAACACTCCCTCTTAACTAGGAAGGAATTCTTTCGACACAATTTTCAGCACTGGTCTTCTTCTCTGTATCGATTGGATCATCTTGCCATCTTCATCTTCAAGTCTTCTTTGTCTTCAAGTCTTCTTCGTCTTCAAGTCTTCTTCATCTTCAAGTCATATTCTAAGTCATCTTCTTCTTTAAGTCTTCTTCATCACGGGATTTGGATCATCACGACTACTGGATCATCACTGCTGGATTATCATCACATTTGGATCATCACTTGATCTGGATCATCATCAAGTCTGGATCATCATCACATCTGGATCATCACTTGATTTGGATCATCATCATATGCTATCTCATAATGGTGCTATCTCAATTCTTCTCATCATAGGAAGTTCTACAAAGCCAACCCATTTTCATGCTGGTTGTAGGCCTACCCTTCATGTAGGTCTTCAGCACTTATATCTGACCCTAAGTCAGAAAGGCCTGCCCAGCTCGTACATCTGACCTGATCTTGTCAGAAAGGCACGCCCATCACTCACATCTGACCTCATCTTGTCAAAAAGGCCTAGCACTCACATCTGACCATGTGTAAACACATCGTGCCAGAATGGCTCAACGCTTACATCCAACCTCATCTTGTTAGAAAGGCTCTGCACTTACATCCAAACCCATCTTGTCAGAAAGGCACAACACTCACATCTGACCATGTGTAAACACATCACACCAGAATGGTTTAGCACTTATATCCGACCTCATCCTATCAGAAAGGCTCTGCACTTACATTAGACCATGTGTAAACACATCGCATCGAAAGGGCTCTCAGTCCCAGACTGAGGATTCCTGGTAACCGACCAGGTGCCTCCATTCTACTAGAGAATGGCATCATCCCTTATATCTGATCAAGTGGGACACATCCCTCAATCACATTAGAATGGCCATGCGCTCACATCTGATCATGTAAGACTACATCCTACAGTCATATTAGAACGACCTTCAGTCCCAGACTGAGTATTCCTAGTAACTGACCGGGTACCTCCATTCCAAGAATGGCATTCAGTCCTTACATCTGATCATGTAGGAACCAATCCTACAGTCACATCAGAATGGCTTAGCACTCACATCTGACATGGAAGGAACCAAATCCTCTCACCATGACAGAATGGCTTAGCCCTTACATCTGACCATGGAAGGAACCTAATCCTCTCCCATGTCAGAATGGATCTAGATCTCATCATTTCCCCTTTGAGGGAACCTCAATCTGGAGAAAACCAAGCTTCTCCCTGAAGTACTCAAACTTCACTCTAGCCAATGGCTTCGTCAATACATCAGCTATCTGTTCATCCGTTGCAACATACTGGAGCTTCATTGCTCCTCTCTGCACCATATCCCTGATATAGTGATATTTGATCTCTATATGCTTTGACTTGTCATGGAACACTGGGTTCTTTGACAACTTCACACAACTCTGGTTGTTGCAATATGTACAAGTAGCATCCATCTAGAGATCAAATAAATCAGATAGTAGCTTCCTTAGCCATACTGCCTCACAACTAGCTGAACAAGCTGCAACATACTCTGCTTCAGCTGTACTCAGTGCCACATAGGATTGCTTCCTGCTAAACCAAGAGATCGCACTTGATCCCATACTGAAGCAACATCCTGAAGTGCTCTTCCTATCGATGGCACTACCTGCCAAATCTGAATAAACATAACCTTCCAAGTTAATCTTCTGATTCACCTCGTACTTGAGGCCATAATCAACTGTACCCTTCAGGTACCTCAGAATATGCTTTGCAGCAATCTAGTGAACATGTCTCAGATCTGTCAGGAACTGGCTCAAGGTGTTCATGGCAAAGCAAATATCCGGTCTCGTGTTCGTCAGGTACATCAAGGACCCTATCATCTGACGATACATTGTGGCATCAATTGCTTCTAATGAATCATCACTCAATAGCTTCAGGTTTGATGCCATAGGTGTGGTTATGGCCTTGCAGTCCATCATCTCAAATCTCTTCAGAATCTCTACTGCATAATTCCCTTGTCCAAGGAATATTCCATCTGCATTCTGCCACACCTCCATGCCTAAGAAATCGTGCATCATACCCACGTCTTTCATTTCAAACTCAATAGCAAGTTTCCTCTTTGTATCAGCAATCAACCCGTCCATACTTGTTACAAACAGATCATCCACATACAGCAGGAGTATCACTGGGTTGCCATCTTCAACCTTGTAGTAAAGGTTGGAATCTGCTTTACTCTTGGTAAAGCCCAAACAAGATAGGAAACCATCAATTCTACCATACCATGTCCCAGGTGCCTGTTTCAAACTGTATAGGGCTTTCTTCAATCTACATACATGAGACTCCCTTTCATGTGTCTCAAAATCGAGTGGCTGCTCCACATATACTTCTTCTTCCACTACACCATTCAAGAAAGCAGTCTTGACATCCATCTGGTGTATCTTCCATTTCATCATTGCAGCCAAAGCAAGTACTGATCTGATGGAAGTGTATCTGGATACAAGTGCAAAGGTTTTTTCATAATCTATTCCTTCTTTCTGAGAAAACCATGAGCCACAAATCTAGCTTTATATTTCTCGATGCTGCCATCTGCAACATGCTTGATCTTGTAGATCCATTTGGAAGTTACAATGGACTTCCCTTCTGGTCTTGGGACAACATCCCAAACATTATTCTTCATGATCGACTGATACTCTTTGATCATAGCATCCTTACATTCTTTCTATTTTGCCGCTTCTTCATAGTTGGAAGGTTCTTTATCAATAATGTCACATAGTAAGGCTACGTAACTAGAGCAAGATCTAGTTCTCTTTCTTCCTCTGGGTGTTTCTTCTAAAGCTCCATATCTTTCTACACCTTGGATAATTTCATGTACCCAAGCAGGTTTCCTCTTATGAGGATTCTTCTCTAGAGGTGGATCTACAAGTTCTTGAGGTTCTTCAAATTCTCGATCTTCTTCTTGAATTTCTTCGTTCATGATTGTATCATGAATTCCGGGTTCTCTTGTTTCTTCAGGTTCTTCAGCTGGTTTCTTCCTGGATTTGATGTAGGCTGAATCTTTTTCAAATGTTACATCTCTGCTAATGTCAATCTTCTTGAACCCTGGGAAGTATATTCTATAAGCCTTCGAGCTTTCAGAGTATCCCACAAATATACCCTTCTTTCCTGAAGGATCTAATTTGGTCCTCTTCTCTTTTGGAATGTGAATGTACACTGGACAACCGAATATTCTAAGATGGCTGACTTCTGGTTTCTTGTCAGAGAAGACTTCTTCAGGAGTCTTGTTTTCGAGTACTCTATGTGGAGTACGGTTCTGTACATACACCGCTGTTCTGGCAGCTTCTGCCCAAAGATGCATAGGAATATCTTGATCATGAAGCATTTCTCTTGCATATTCCATGATAGTTATGTTCTTCCTTTCTACAATCCCATTCTGTTGTGGATTATAAGGAGTGGACAACTCCCTCTTAATCCCTGAGTCTTTACATAGCTCTTTGAATTCATTTGAAGTGAATTCTCCGCTATTATCTCATCGAAAAGTCTTGATCTTCTTTTTAGTGTGGTTCTCGATTAAGGCTTTGAATTCCTTGAACTTGCTAAATACTTCATATTTGTTCTTCATGAAGTAGATCCATGCCTTCCTATAAAAATCATCAATAAAAGAAACATAATATGCATACCCACTTAGTGAATTGGATGACATTGGACCGCATACATCGGAGTGGATGATTTCCAAGATTCCTTTTGCTTTGCTCTCGCTACTTGGAAATGTCTTCTTTCTGTTCTTTCCCTTCGCACAACCTTTGCATACACCTTCATGTTTTGTCTGCATTTCTGGGAGACCTTCAACATCTTTGCTTGCAAGTGGTAGTGCTTTGTAATACACATGTGCAAGCCTTCTATGCCAACGCTCATTTGGTTCTACCGAGTCATGAACCAAAGCTTGTTCTGGTTGGCCCTTCAATTTGTATAGTCCTCCTTCTTGTTCTCCAATCACTATTGCATCATCGAAAGACTTTCCTTTTGGCCACATGAGGACTTGGCCATCTACAAATGCAACCCTCATTCCTTTTGCATCTAATGCAGATATGGAGAGGAGGTTATTCTTTAGTCCAGGTACAAACAATACATATTTCAAATTGATATACTTTCCAAAGTCTATCTTGTATGAGGATTCATCACTACCTTTTATTGGATATTGGTAGTCATCTCCAAGTTTCACCTTGTGAGGTGATTCATGTTCAGATAATTTCACAAAGGATTCCTTGAATCCTGTCATGTGCTTGGAAGCACCACTGTCTATAAGCCAATCATTGCTGCCATGTGTGATAGTTCCCGTGAGAGCAGAAATCAGAACATATTCTTCATCTCTTGAAGAATCATCACTGACTTGTCTGTTTCTCTTTGTGGAAGGTTCATCATGTTCTGCGGCATGAGCATGATGTCTTCTCTTGTTTCCCTTCTTCTTGTGAGAGCTACTGTTGTTCTTAGGATAATCTCTAGCAAAGTGTCCTCTTTCATCACATGTATAGCAAATGAACTTAGACTTATCTCTAGTCTTTCTAAAGTTATTCCTTTGATGAGAGTACTCACTTCTGTGGTGGCTAGATCTGGTTTTCTTGGATTGTATCGTGAGAGATTGATATTCAGTTCCCATCTTCTCTTCTCGAGCTGCTATCTGATCTTCTTCTTGAAAGAATTCTTCCCATAGTCTGCTAAACTTGACTAACTTCTTTCTGGCATAGATCCCATGAATGAAAGAGTCCCATGTCCTAGGGAGACCATTCAAGGTGGTCATTACAATTTCTGCATTCTCCACTTCTTCATCTACTGCTTCAAGTTGTTCTCTGATCTGGGAGACCCTTGTAAAGTAATACTGGATGGTCTCTGCATTCTGGATATTCACATTCTTCAAGTGGTTCCTCAAGGTCATCTTCCGGTTTATGTTCTTCCCTTTAAACAATTTGGTTAGGGAATCAAACATAACTTTAGGTGTCTTTAGGGAGGACACATGTGGTATGAGGTGATCCTTGATTGAATCAGCAATAATCCTCTTTTCCATAACCAAATTATTCTTGTGTAATGCCTTAGCCTCATCTCCCTTTGGAACTAGAACTTCCTCATTGATGTAGGAGTCCAACTTATTCTCTTCCAGGACCAGGGAGATCCTATACTTCCAGGCTCGAAATTTATCAACTCCCTCAAGCTTTTCATCAAGCTTGGTATGATGAGACATCTTAACTGAGAACCTCAAATGGAAATAAAAAAGATTTAGATCTTACCAGGTCAAGATGTTGGATCTAGATTTGGAGTTGAAATTCCGCAGTACTGGTTCAGGAGCAGATTAGGGTTCTGCTTTTACAGAGTTCTGTCCAACCAAATGCTTTGATCTTGAACCCTAACTTCGATTTTGGGGAGGAGATCAATCCAAGCCCGGGCTCACTAAAAAATTCCTCTTTTGTGAAAAGCCGTAATTTTCGGCAGTAGTGTCGGGTCCAAAACTGAAAAACCTCAGAATTGGATTCTGCTTCGACAGAAAGATGCACCCTAGGGAGGAGAGTCATTCCAACCTTCTTTTGCTAAAAATATGTGGAGATAGATCCAAAAAATAGGAAGCCCTAGTTCCTGTAGTTGCACAGTGTCTTCTTCTCAGGTTAGCTCTGATACCATGTTAGATTTTTAACATTAATCTAGCATTATTAGGATCTTTAACTAAGAGTATAATAAGCACAACAATCAAACACAAGAAACAATGAACACATTGTTTTTCCTCGGGGAAACCATAAATGGAGAAAAGCCCGCAACTTCCTCAGATATAGAATCAACACCAAATAGAAAACCCCAAAACAGTAAGATGATCTCCCGATAGCAGTAACCTCTTTCTTCCTAGCCCAGTGTCTTCTTCTTCCTCAGCTATGCGCTACAACTGAGTGTGAGTGAGTGTATGATAAATAGAGAGGCTAACTCTCTATTTATACTAATTTCTAACTTGACTAAATGCAACTAGGGCCGACTTCACTAGGTGACTCTAATAACCCTAGTGCCCCAGAATAGCAGGGACTTTAACCCTTAGACAATAGGAGGGTTACCCACAATGACTTGACATGACTTGTTTACATTATAGATCCTCCTAATTGAAACATAGGGGCATGACATGACTTAATTACATTATAGACACATCCCGGAATAAACATCGGGGTACAAGACATAAGATACATAGGTGAATACATTCCGAAGTTACAATTACATCAACATGGTTGTGATGCAATACACCTTCCATCTTATAGGAAAACCAACTAGATTGAGAGAATTCCCAACAAATATGATCTTACACAAGTTCCAACACAAATGCCAACAAGAAGCAAACACACATTATGTCGTGAACCAGTCCCACGTAATTTTTGAGAATTCATTGATTTGTTTCTGCCCTCAAATTTTAAGTACATCAATATATTAGGACATTCGTCAACAAACCAAGACTCTCATCCAACAAGCCCGTATAGAAATAGTGGCCTGAAATGCTGCTCCAACAAACAAAGTTGCTTCAGAAGAAAACCCAAAAAACTCAAATCAACTAAAACGGGTTATTCTGAGAATTTATTATTTCAAATTATATAACTTGAGTTTTGAAATTATTTGGATCTACCTATGCCTAAAATCCTTTATTGTAGATAAATAAAAATGTGATTTAAAAATTTTCCTATACATACTTTAGACTTGCAACTTAGTTAAATGTCCTTTTACCTTGTGGCTTAAGGGTTCTTCTAATGCTTTAGGTTTCAGACTGTTTGTGGTACTGTTGTGTTTATATTTTGTGAAATTTGAATGGTGTTGTTAGCACTATGTTTGAATTTTTGAATTATGGACTTGGAAGGTTTGAAAATGATCTTATTTGATGAAATTTTGTGGAAGCGCCTTTCAAGTTATCTGGTTAGCAATTTATTTCATTAGGAGTCGTCGGATGGAGAGTGGATTTTGATCTACGGTGATAGATATTTCTTTAGATTGAAACATGCAGCATCAGAATAAGGGTAAAGCGTGTTAAGCTTTGATGGTTCAGATTCATGACGAGGAAGATCATCGACAGAAAGAGATTCCATGGAGCGGAGCTGCGAGGAAGGATTTAATTTTGTGATTTGCAGAGCCCGTTAAATGGGTGTGATGTTGGAGGGTCGAGATCAACAAAAGATAAGATCAACAACTCTAAATCATTCTACGCAGTGAACATGCCAGGAGAAAGAAACTTTTTCAAGTCATGGAATGAGTTAACAGGTGAAAATATCAGACTCTGGCGATAAGAGAAGAGGTAGATCTACGGTCTAGAATGATTCTGCAGATTGAAATAGCATGGAAAAAGTCAGGATTTCAATCCACGGTAAGTGCTAGGGGCTACGAAGATCTACAGTCGGAACAAGAGATCGGGTTGATCAATGGGTGAGAAGCATTCTGCAATCAAAAGTTTCTCAAACGATCGGATGAGAAAGGATTGGCGGAATACTAAAGTTCTCAAGGTTGAACAGTCCCGATGAATACTAATTATGGATCAATGGTATATGTTGATTCCCCCAAAATAAGTTGTGCAGGTTGGTAGTGTGGAGTTTTTATATGAAGATCTTGTAAATCAACAGCTTGAATTCAAAGAAAGGCAGATCTACGAGAACCTTCCTGAAAGTTAATTGATTTCCTCGATGCCATTTGTGACATACCTATAGGAGAAATCATCCCCATGGAAGTGCCATCTCGGCCAAAACCAGATATCCATCGTGTGGCTGGCATGTGAGATCAAAAAGATGGCGTAAAAATATAACATGTAGAGCAGCAAATCTCATCTCCACATGAAGCAGGGAAAACATGGAAAAATAATTGTTCTGATATTGTTAGCACATGTGCTAAAGGGAAAGAAAATGTCTAGTCCATATGCCCTGAAGTGTATGGTTGACCAGGAAGGGTAACACCAGAAGTCTTTTCTGCACCCAATAATGAAATGACATAGCCAATAAGGCAACGTAATTAGATCTCCAGCGGGAAAGGTATCCCTCGGCTCATGTGCTCGCTCGTGCCATAACCAGGCTACTCGATGATGAAGTGTGCAAGAATGCTGATGGGTCGTCCATGTGTCCAGTTTTCCAATCCTGTATAAACACCACCTTTCAGAGCCATTAAGGTGCATAGGATGAGCTAGTGTAGAAACAAAACTTGAAGTATCATTCTGCTAGAGGTTCCAGGAATTCTGAGAAGTTTGCAATGGAGATCTGGTTCGAGAAACTTGTCAGTCTACGTGTGTTGTTGGTTGGTGAGCTTGATTCCTTGCTCATCTATCACCTTGGTTTTTTACACCAAGAAGCTCCAACCATCAGGGAAAAGACATCCAACACTTTCAGAGATACACCTGTTTTCAGATAACCATACCTCTAGCTACGCATTTCCTAGGCTTTCACGTCCCATGGGTGTCCCTTCAGAACCCGTGGATGCAATCGCTGCCACCAAAGCCTCGAAACATGATGACAGTTGGTAGCAACACTCTGTGGGAATGAATGCTCGTACTGGAGCATTAGGGGTCCAAATTATCCATCACCGCCTTTGTGAATTCCACTTGCCAACTTTTTCTGAGGTGGTGAGGAGGTCGAAGACACACCCCACCATATTTCCTGTAGGAGAAATCACCTCATGGGAGGTGAGGACTACAATAATGACAAGTCACTACATAGGCTTGTTTCTACCAGAATCCATGCTACCCTTCTTCAAGTCCTCTTGTATAACAATGTTACCAAGAAAGGGGGGAGTTTTGGGGAAGGCTAAGCATGGAAGGGACACAAAATCCGTTTTCAGCTTTGAGCCCATGCAGAAAGGTTCCTTTGAGCATAGAATGAAAAAAAAAGGAAAAGACATGTTGCTGACTCAACAGACAAACAAAGGGTTCAGGCCTAGTCAACGATGAGCCACCAGAAGCATCATAAGATGTCGTTTTCATGACCCACGAGCTCAGAACCAAAAATTTCGTGTTTCCATCCATACTGAACACACACATTTGCTCCATGATATTTTTTTAAATATATGTAAACCATGGAAGAAGTACCACACTCTAGTTGTTAGTGTTTTGATTATGACTGTAAACAGTTTCAGGTCCTATTTTGAGGATTAGCCTCAGGGGTCTGAAACGTTATAAAAATATCCCCGTTGAGGGAGACATGGTTGGGGTTTTCAAGAGCGGAGAAGCTCTTCATTGTAATGGGTTTCAATTTTTCAGTGGATGAATGAAATTTGCAAAGGAGGAACGTTAAACCTTTCATGGAAGAGATTCATGTGCCATCTTTTTCTTCAATAAGTAATTTCTTTATGTGATTGTTTATCTTGTTTCTCACCCCATTTTGTATTTGATTTCATGTTTTAGCATTAGTGTATATGGGCTAGAATTCATCTTCCATGCTCTAGGTCCATTGTCCAAGCATTTTCAAAACATTTTATTCTAAAGTCTTGCAGAATTCACCCTAGTTAGGTGCTCTGTTTGATGGGTTGTCTCCTTCTGTCTGCTAATCAACCTGCTAATACCTCTAGATTGAGGAAAGGGAATCTACCTTGCCTCTGTATATAAACCTTTAGACTTCCTACCTCCTCCAACCTAATTCATACCTGAATGTTGACTCCATTTCCCAATGGTCTCCTCCATGATTGTCCCACCAAACTTTATGAAAACAAACTTGTTGTATTCAAAATTCTGAACTTCTGACTGTCTTTGATTGAATATCTTGAGTATGAAAACTTTGTAAATAGTAAGAGATCCCTCTTTGACTGTATTAGGTCATAAAAAATAATCTAAAGTGGTTTTTGTTGTTGCCTCAGGATTTACCTTCCACAATCTGGGTACATTCTGAGTGTTAACAAACTGGCACCGTTGCCAGGGACAAAACTTCAAATCTTCCCTAGTTATTAATGCCATAGTTTCAAATTTGGTTGTTGATGGTGAACAATGGTCAAACATCAAGAAGGTTGTGCATATTTCACCTGGAGACTCCATTCTCAGAGAATATAGCTTTCAAAGACTCCATTGGTGACATGATCCAGAGATCAAGTTTTCAAAGAGAACCGACAGACTCTACTAGGGAAATGAGCTCATTGTAAAAACATGGAAATGCATGATGAAAAAATAAGGTACTCAAGTTTCATTTTTCTCCAAGATGTCTTATCCTTTTTTGTAAGTTTTTTCCTATCTTTTCCTAATCTTGTCAAACCAATTTTCCATTGTTCATTGCACTAAAAAAAAAACATGAATTTACTCCTGTATATCCTTTTTTACGAACTGAAAGTATTTCATCTTCTCGTACATTTGATTTTGATCAATATCCTTCATTCAAACCACATGACATTAAAGATCACCCTTGTGAGCCTCATGAAACCACAGTTGATAATACATCCATTCCACATAGCTCTCTTTCTTCCAATATTCCAAACCGGTATAGACCACTTCACTTACCTCTTATTCTTCATGATGTTTCTACAAAGCACTACAAGTACCTTCCTTAGTTTGATGGAGAATCCAAGAATCTTACAGCTGAGAAACATTTACAAGCCTTTGAACATTTGCTAGACCTTTTTGAAGTAGAACATTATGATGTCTGCATGAGGGTTTTTTCCCAATCTTTGCAAGGAGATGTTAAGAAATGGTTTAAGCACTTGCAACTTGAATCCATCAGTACATAGGAAGAGATTTCTGACATCTTTTTAAAATTTTGGGGGTAACAGGAGGTCATTGGACCAAATACTTTCAAAGTTTTACTCCATGAAGAAACAGGAGGGTGAAACCATGTCTAGTTTTAACAAAAGGTTTGCAAGCTTTTATTATAACATGCCAAAAGAAATCCAACCTCTTGAAAACATTGCTAAACTTTATTATGCAACTACCTTTCCTCCTGAACTGTCATTGCTATTTTTGGAGAGAAATTCAATCACATTGCAGCACATGTTTACTGATTGTTTGGAGATTGAAGACAATCTTAGGATGTCTAAAAAAAATTTAGACCAAGACAGTGGTGATAAAATGGAAAATAAATTAGACTTGGTTGAGCAACATAAACAAAAAGAAACATTCTCTGTGCATCTCAAACCTTCTCTTAGTAAATAGAGAAATGATCAGCCCAATGATGTAAAAGAAGATGGTTTTACTAATTTGTTTTCTGAAGATTGCAATCAGCATGTTACAAATTCTGTTAGTGGTGATTATAAA
The DNA here is from genome assembly GCA_001517045.1 of Pseudotsuga menziesii. Lineage (NCBI taxonomy): Eukaryota > Viridiplantae > Streptophyta > Pinopsida > Pinales > Pinaceae > Pseudotsuga > Pseudotsuga menziesii. The sequence goes on along the minus strand of LPNX010682054.1, from coordinate 104,145 downwards.
AACGATTTCAGTATTCCCATATATGATGAATATGAGGATGAATACTTGGATGTTGTACCTAAAAAATCAGCTGTAAATTTTGTAATTTCAAGGTCTGTTAGTGAAGAAAATCGGACTGTAACCCAAAGTCCAAAGGCTGAAAAAAGAAAGGATAGTGATTGTGCTGAAGGTGATTGTTTACCTTTGTGTTATTCTTAATTTGAATTGATAAGACAAAGAATTAAAGCCTCTAAACATAAACAAAAATTTGAGGATATGGAAAATTTCATGAACTTTTTAGAAGTAGAAGATGATGAGGATGAACAATCATGCAGTCAATCTCAGCTTATGGAAAAATCAGTGGTTTGTAATGGTTTGCAATGAGGCATTAGATCACAAAGAAAGAGGTGAGGGTTCTCAAATAAATGCTTCTTTAAATCTTTCACATTCATCAATTTCATCTCAAGAAGAAGGGGTTTATTTGCTTGATTATGTTGAAGAAAAAAATGACATTTCTTTTGAAGTGCTTGAGAAGAATGAAGTTCTAAATTAAGGAATATTAAATGAAGTTGTTGATATCTCATTTGAAAACAGTCATGTGAGGTCCTTTCAAAGTTCTTTTGAAAAACAGATTAACAGTGTGCAAGATGAGTTGCATTTTGGACAGTCTTCTAATGACAAACAAGTGATTCAGTATTCTGAAGGTTGTCATGATTTTTATGATCCAGTAGCAGAATAAATGGATAAAGTTTTTAGATGGGATAGTTGGTTATGTATTTGTAGCAAAGGACATACTTTTCATCATAACCTTTTTCCATTTTGTTCCTATGTTCTAATTTCAATCAAGCATGAGGAAGAAGCAAAATTATTGGATAAATTGCTTGATTGGCTTCATTGGAAGTCAGAGTTTACTTGATTGGGCATTTGTGCTCAGTTAAGTAGGATAAGTAGCATGAATAAGCTCAACACGGTGAGCATTTCTTTCAACAGTTTTCAATTTAGTTTCAGTTTCAACTAGTGCGGTTCAGTTTCAAAGTTTAGGTTTGTAGTTACAGCTAACTTCAATCTTCAGAGAACATGTGACAGGTTACAGGTTGATAGAGTGGGATTTGTTTGAAGACTGGTTTCAGTTTATGGTTTAGCTCAGAGTATGTTGAAGGTTTCAAAGAAATATTGGGAGAAACCCAATGGATCTGGCACTTGGTCTACCAGGTTCTTTGCTACCTCGTAGGGAGGATAGCATCGTAAGTGGATCCAACTATTAACACTATGTTTGAATTTTTGAATTATGGACTTGGAAGGTTTGAAAATGATCTTATTTGATGAAATTTTGTGGAAGTGCCTTTCAAGTTATCTGGTTATCAAGTTATTTCATCGGGAGCCATCGGATGGAGAGTGGATTTTGATCTACGGTGATAGATCTTTCTGTAGATTGAAACATGCAGCATCGGAATAAGGGTAAAGTGTGTTAAGCTTTGACGGTTCAGATTCATGACGAGGAAGATAAACAGTGGAAAGATATTTCACGGAGTAGAGATGCGAGAAAGGATTTAATTTTGAAATATGTAGAGTCCATTAAATGGGTGTGATGTTGGAGGATCGAGATCAAGACAAGAGAAGATCAACGGCACTAAATAACTCTGCGCGGTGAACATTCCTAGAGAAAGAAACTTTTTCAAATCGCGGAATGAGTTAACGGGTGAAAAGATCGAACAATGGAGATAAGATATGAGGTAGATATGCGGTCTATAATGATTCTGTGGATTGAACTAGCGCATACAAAGTCAGGATTTAAATCCGTGGAAAGTGGTAGGGGCTACGAAGATCTACGGTTGGAACAAGAGATCGGGTTGATCAACTGGTGAGAAGCATTCCACGATCAGAAGTTGCTCGAACGATTAGATGAGAAAGGATTGGAGGAATACTAAAGTTCTCAAGGTTGAAAGGTCCTGATGAAGACTGATTATGGATCAACGGTTGATGTTGATTCTCCCAAAATAAGCTATGCAGGTTGGTAGTGTGGAGTTTTGATATAAAGATCTTGTATATCGACAGCTTGAATTAAAAGAAAGGTAGATCTACGTGCACCTTCCTGATAGTTAATTGATTTCCCCGACGCCATTTGTGACATACCTATAGGAGAAATCATCCTCCTGACAGCACCATCTCGCCTAAAACCAGATATCTGTCATGTGGCTGGCGTGTGAGATGAGAAAGATGGCATGAAAATATAAGATGTAGAGAAGAGAATATGATCTCCACACGAAGTAGGGAAAACAAGGCAAAAGAATTTTTCTGATATCATCGTCACAGGAGCTAAAGAGCAAGAAAACGTCCAGTCCATATACCCTGAAGTGTATGGTTGACCAGGTAGGGTAACGCCCGAAGTATTTTCTGCAGCCAATAATGAAATGTCACAGTCGATAAGGCGGTGTGATTAGATCTACATCGAGAAAGGAATCCCTCAGCTCATGTCCTCGCTCGTGCCGTCACCAGGGTACTCAACGATGAAGTGTGTGAGAATGTTGATGGGTCATCCCCGTTTCCAATTTTCCAATCCTATAGAAACACCACCTTTCAGAACCATTAAGGTGCATAGGATGAGCTAGTGTAGAAACAAAACTCAAAGTATATATTTTCCCTAAAATCTGCTACCTAGACTACGGGGTTAGCAGTGTCCAGAAACCTCAATAAATAAATGACTTTTTTTAGGCTTTTAGGATAACAATAGAAAATAAGACAAAATGAAGACAATATATAGTGAGACTATAATCTAAAAACATTATAAGATACAAATATAAGAATAAGATTCTACAGGATGAAAGACAATATACTTCAAATCCAGGAAGGATTCAAAACACACAAATACAAATGATAAACAAATAGTTTATCATTGCAGCATATGTATATAGTATAGGCAGTTGAAATCATATTTCAAATATAATATAAGCATAAATATTCACTCATAAACATAGAATCTACACTGAAAACATCAATATAACAAACAAAGTAAATAAGGGTTCAAATAGAACAAGAGAAACATCCACACAATATCAGTTCAAAACCTAGCTCCAAAAATATATATTAAGTCTTTCATAAAGCAAATAAATGCTCACACAAATAAAGTATATGCAGGACTATACAAGCTTCAAGCCTCCTCGACTCCCATGGGTGTCCCATTTTATCAAACATTAACCAGATATATAGAGCAAAACCTAAAGATAGGACCCAAAAGTTTGTTTAACATATCCATCTTTTGAGGATAAGACTTCTAATTATAGAAAAAGTATATAACAAAAAGAAATCTAATTTATGACAAGTGTCATTTTAAGAACTAAAGATCATTTCAAATCCTTGTTGTTGCCTCAGCCAAAGTGGCTAGCCCATCTAATGCACATGACTTTGTTTGTAACCTCTTGATATCCTTCTGCATGCGACGAAGCTTTACTGTTAGCTCCTCTGTATCTTTTACTAACTGATCTTTTTCCTCTTGTATTAGTTTCCTCCTTTTAATGCTTCCTCTGAAACCTGAATTAGATCAACAAAATTCTGATTCACCTCTTGTAAGTCCATCTTCAACATTTTATTTTCCTTTATCAGTTCATCATTGATTTGATTTAAATGTTCATTCTGACTTCTAAGTTGCTCAAATTCTATCTTTTCTATATCTTGTTTTAATTCCATCATATTACCTCCTGCATCTTCATCTATAACATTTTTCTTGTTTTATTTTGCAACTATTTCCTTTTCTTTCTCTGTGAGAACTTGATCATTATATCTTGCTTGCTTCTCTAATGTTTCTCTAATCTCAGCTTCAGAAAACAATGATGGATTATTTTCTTCCATATCATTATAGATACAACTTTTAGGGGTTAGATCTAGAATCTGCCTTAAGCTGTGGTTAATGTTATTAAGGACTTGATACATGACTGATTCTAACTCCTTATATTTCTCTTTTTCCTCATCATCACTGGAGGAATCTTGAACACTTATCACCCACATTTTATTAAACCTAGGGTTTAATAATGCCTTCATATTCATCCAAAGTTTGTTCACTGGTCTGCTTTTAGATCTGGAATATAATTTGGGAGGTTTAAATGAAAAATATGCCAACTTTGAAATCTTTTTAAAAGAAGAAACAATATGAATAAATCCCTCTTTAATTGTCTCTATCTCATCAACGGAACCTAAAACTGAACTGCCATTATTTATCCACCCAGGCTCTTCTTCTAGTAGCTATGCCGATGTTATCTCTTCATGACATTATTTCTCATGATGATCTTCAGATTTATTTTCAGATGAGGGTTTTGGCTCTGCACTATCAGGAATCTCTAAAAACTTCTTTCTAGAAGACTTTTGCTTTCTCTTTCTTTTCTCTGCATCTTTAAGAATAACTTTGAAACCCCCCGAGAAAAGAAAATGGGAGCATGACCTTTCTACTTTTCCTAAATTCTGAGTAAATATTAGAAGTTTAATCAATCCATGATGAAACATATTACTACTGGAAGAACTAGGATGGTTACGAGCCCTAACAACCATTTTTTTAGACTTTTTAATAAGTAAAAAGGCAGGTTTAATTTATTAGCACCCGTTACATGATGTAGGAATCTCATATGATAGTGATACACCATGCCGAATCTTCCCTCGCAAGTGACATATGTTTGGATGATATGTAACACGTTCTGCAATTATTTAAAAAGGAAATCCCTTTGAATTCCCTGGCTCCAATATGGATTTGTATGAGTTGGTAGCAATAATAGGCTATAATCTTCATTGATAGCTTGTCTTTTATACCACTTTTCCCCTTCAGGAAAAATGCCAATAGCATGCGAAATGGACTCCTCTGTGACTGCAAATTCCAAACCTCCAACTTTAACCGTAGATCCATCAAAATTATTACAGAAAGATTTAGTAACCCCAATATGATGTTTTGCAATTTTTTCAAACATAACATACCAACCAATTTGTTTTACTTTCTCGAGGGTTGAAGGAAATTTGTGCATCCATTCAACATTTGAAGGTTCAGTTCTAAGCAGATGACTGCTAGGTCGAAATTTCCTGTCAGCATTCGTAGCTGGGATGTGAATTGTAGACGCAATACTAGAGAAAGATCCTTGAGAAACATGAAGAAACCCTTGTTGCTGTAAAATCATGGTTTCCCGACCCTTTTTTAGAGCACATGCCATAAGGTGAAAAATAATGAAGAAATATGGTTCTTTACAAGTGTTTTAACCCAAGTACTGCTCAACATCAGATGTCAAATTATGACAATAAACACAGAGCTCGAAGATTGCTAGTATAATGATGGTACTTTAAAACATCTAATCCTTAACGAGCTGGCAGTTTACTTGCTTCTTGAGCAATGTTCATGTGCTGCCATCTCATATTAATAATCATATAGAAATTTTATAAATCTTTTGAATGAAATTTTAATCATCTAATGGAGCTTAGGCTAAAGAAACTTAATATATGTGCAATGCATGAAATAAAAAGAAAATTCTAATCTAAATTTTTACAAGAAAGACTTAAACCAAGAAAGAGAAGCTATGGTAAACAACAACTATAGGATAAGGAAAAAAAAACCTAAGACAAACAATATCATTTTGCTAGAGGTTCCGATAATTCTAAGAAGTTTGCAATGGCCATATGGTTCGAGAAACTTGTTAGTCTAGGTGTGTTGTTGGCTGGTGAGCTCGATTCCTTGCTCATCTATCGCCGTGGTTTTTTACACCAAGGAAGCGCCAACCATCGGGGAAAATACGTCCAACACTTTGAGAGATACACCTATTTTCAGATAGCCATACCTCCATCTACGCGGTTCTTGTGCTTTCATGTCCCGTGGGTGTCCCTCCAGAACCCCCAGATGTAATCGTTGCCTCCAAAGCCTCGGCACATGATGATAGTCGCTAGCAGCGCTCTGTGGGAGTGAATGCTCGCACTAGAGCATCAGGGGTCCAAAGTCTCCATCATCGCCTTTGTGAATTCTACTTGCCAACTTTTTCTGAGGTGGTGAGGAGGTCAAAGACACACCCCATCGTATTGCCTGTAGGAGAACCAGCCTCATGGGAGGTGGGGAGTACAAGAATGACAAGGTGACTGCAGAGGCTTGTTTCTGCCAGAAGCCATGCGACCCTTCTTCAAGTCCCCTTGTATAACAGTGTTACTAGGAGAGGGGGGAGCTATGGGGAAGGTTTAGCACGGAAGGGACACAAACTCCTTTGCCGGATTTAAGCCCATGCACAAAGGTTCCTTTGAGCATGGAATGAACACAAAAGGAAAAGACATGTTGTTGACTCGACAGACAAACAAAGGGTTCGGGCTTAGTCAGCGACAAGCCACCAGAAGCATCCTGAGATGTCATTCTCATGGCCTGCGAGCTTAGAACCAGAAACATCGTGCTGCCATCCAGACCAAGCACGCATTTTCTCCATTATTTTTGTTTAAATATATGTAAACTGTGGCAGAAGTACCACGCTCGAGTTTCTAGTGTTTTGATTATGACTGTAAACAATTTCCGGTCATATTTCGAGGATTAGCTTCAGGGGTATGAAACTTTATAAAAAGCTCCCATCTGAGGGAGACAGGGTTGGGGTTTTCAAGAGCAGAGAGGCTCTTCATTATAATGGGTTTTAATTTTTCAGTAGATGAATGAAATTTTCAAAGTAGGAACGTTAAACCTTTCATAGCAGAGATTCCTGTGACATCTTTTTCTTCAATAAGTAATTTATTTATGTGATTGTTTATCCTATTTATCACCCCATTTTGTATTTTATTTCATGCTTGATCATGATTGTATATGGGATAGAATTCATCTTTCATGCTCTAGGTCCATTGTCCAAGCATTTTCAAAACATTTTCTTCTGAAGTCTTGCAGAATTCACCCTAGTTAGGTGCTCTGTTTGATGGGTTGTCTCCTTCTATCTGCTAATCAACCTGCTAATACCTCCAAATTGAGGAAAGGGTGTCTACCTTTCCTCTATCTATAAACCTTCAAACTTCCTACCTCCTACAACCTACTTCAGACCTAATTGTTGAATCCATTTCCCAGTGGTCTCCTTCATGATTGTCCCACCAAACTTTATAAAAGAAAACTTGTTCTATTCAGAAATATGACCTTCTGACTGTCTTTGATTGAATATCTTGAGTATGAAAACTTTGTAAATAGTGAGAGATCCCTCTATGACTGTATTAGGTCAGAAAAACAATCTAAAGTGATTTTTACATTTACCTCGAGATTTACCTTTCACAACCTGGGTATGTTATCAGCCAAAATGGCACTTCTCCGTCCGAGCACTGACATTCATCATGTCGGTACACAAAAGGACAATTTGGATTGAAGTGGCCAAAACACTATATATGTGCATGACCTTTGATGCATTATCCTCAAACCAACATTATATATTTTCATTCTGAGTTTTGGGTTTCATACGTGACTGTGTGCATTGCAATTCACGTATCATACACGAGTATATGCATTGCAACCCACGTATACCTTGCATACACGAGTTCCCTTTGAGAAACACATGTATGATTCATGAGTTGCCTATATTAATACTCGCGTATACCTTAATTCGACCTTAAAAAGTATAAATCATGATTAGATGAGATTAGTTGGGCCTTAATCCATAACTATCCCAACCATCTCAGCCATCCTAACCTTCGAAACCTCTCTATTTCCAAAGTATAAATAGAGGCCTTGGGATGGGGCTAATCAAAAATTTTTGGAGAGAAAAGTTATGATGGTGGTATATCTTCAGAATATTGGAGCAGGAGAACTCTGAGAGTCCTTTGGTTGCAGATGAGTCCTTGTGTCAGAAGATGGGTTGTATTCTTATCTTATTCACTGCTTGTCAATAAAGAGAATTATTCTTCCAATCTTGTATTGTGTTTATCTCATGTATATTGGTTTCATGAATATGTTCAATTATATTATTAATATGCTTTTCATCTAACCTCTGATGTATATACGTATGAGATATTGCTTGAAGAATTTTCTCTTTACAAGTGAAGAGGTGCATCCATATATGCTTTGGAGAAGATTGGAGCGGGAGAAGATCAAGCTTTGATCAATCGTTGTTAATCGGGTAAGTCAAGGCTTTCTTCCTATTCAATTTTCCATTCTCTGTAAAAGCTGATTGTCTGCAATTTAGTAGTAAGTTGGTAACCCTAGACCCTAGGTTACAAGGGTGCAATATCCTGAACAATAGAACTAGTGACTCCACTAGGGGGGAGTCCAGCCTACTGTGGGTTCATCATGTAGGTGCTTTACTAGTATTTTCTCTTATTCTTAGTGTGGTCTTTTATCTTGTCTTTGATTTATAGTGTAGTGTGTCCAGAGACCTTTACTCTTTTTTTCTTTGAAAAATTTTTAGTTGTACACGCGGGTTGCTGTTATACACTGTCACGTATAGAAACTTGTATATGAGGGTTTCTCTGTAAGACAATCATGTATGGTATGTGGGTTGTTCTATAAGACAATTGCGTATATCATGTAGCAGCATAAAATTTGGGTAGGGTTTGCTTGTCCCTTTCTTGTTTGATTTTTTGTGTCTGCTTAGGGGTCTTCTGTTATTGGCATGACTCTGTGAGTCTAAAGCACTTTTTGCTTGTTGTCAAGCCTTTGAGATTTCTTTGTTTGAGTTTTCTTTCATCTAGTGATTTGAAGTTGGTCCTCCTACTTGGTCTATAAGCTTAGTGCTTTGTGTCTGAGTCAGTGATCAGGATTTTAGACACTTTATACTCTATGCTACATTGTGTAGTGTCATTTTGTCACTTGTCCTTTAGTAAATCTAGTGTATTTTTATTCATTATTTTTTCCAAGTCAGGTTTTTACCAAGTTTTCTTCCTGATTGGTTGAATTTGGTTATTTTGGGTCCTCTATACTTCATTTTTCTTTTTATATGTTTTGATTATTCAAACTTGCTCAAAATTTGCATTTAGGTGCATTGTAGTTTTTTAAGAACTTGAAAAAGTGAAGAAAAACATTTTATACTTTTGCATTTAGTTGCACTTAGTCATATTCTTTTTAGTATTTTTCAAATAAAATTTCAAAAATTATAAAAAAGAAGTCTTAGTTTTTTCACACTTAGTTTCAATTTCATTAGCTTATATTTACAAAATGAAAAGAAATTTGGTTTAGGTAGTTGCAATTTGCTTTGGAATTTGCTTTATACATCATTTAACTTTTCTTATTGAGTCTATAACATCAAATTCTTCCACGCCATTCGCCTTCTGACTAAGAACAACCCTTAAAATAAATGATATAATTAAAAAATTATTAGTAAGTTTTATTTTATAGGGTCATACACCAACTAGATCAGGCTAGACTTGTGGGATAGGGAGTTTAAAATCCCCACAAGTGTTTAAATTCATACATAGTTGGCCAATCAATAGGTAAACCCTTTTCTATGTTGATTGTATCTGGGAAGCTCCTCTCAAACAGGATTTAAGCACGAGGCTACGTGGAGGCTTGGAATGAGGAGATAACCCTCTGATTCCTTGTCAAAGTGTAGACCAAGGTTTTTGCACATGTGGGGAATTTTGTCAATACCACCCTCCCGGCCCCATGTGGTGCTTGGTGTTGACAAGGTTTAAGGATTTTCTACCCTGCCCATGCATACGAACCAGGCTTTCGACTATCCCCCCAGACTATCAATATAGTTAAGGTAGCCTTTAGTCTCTTTGACATCTAGGGTTTATACACATGTACACCATAAGGCTATTTTGGGTTGACCTTGGACGAGCTTGGAAGGTAACCCTGGTAGAAGGTTTGGGAGGGAGGTGGGCGATTCCTCCGCTAGTGCCTAAGAACATCTACAAGGACTCCAAGTAACTATCTTTAATATTTCTTCTGGAAAGCACATCTTATACCCCCTGTGTCTATTGTGGCTTTAGGAAATTTTGTAGTTATTGCTGTGTGATTTGTTTGTGTTTAGCTGACCCTAGGGTGTGTGATTTTTATTGAGTCAAATTTTCAATCATGGAGAACCAACCTCTTATAAGGTTAAGAAGGTTGCAAAACCTTCCTCAATTTATCATAGTGGACCCTCCACCGCCCCCTCAAAGGTGGAGATTAGACACAGATGATTCTTTTGAACCGGTAGGAATTAGTGAAGTTCCGAGTGAACCAGAACTTAGGACAAACTAGGTTGAAACAACCACAATAGATATAGAAGACTTGTAGGCTGATGAGTTTGCAAGAAACTTTAATTCACCTTTTACTGACCTAAATGATCCTGTGATTGTCCAGGTTCATCCTTTCAATTCACCTATGATTGGTGTTCATGTGAGCAAACTAATGTCTAGTGTAGGAGAAAGTCCTTATACCCCCATCTCAGCTATTCATGCTGAAGGAGTGCCACCTCCCCCGGTTGGTACTCCTAGAACAAGTATACCTGCTACTCCCTTAACTTCAGCTAGTCAAGTGGTTCAACCACCAAATTCCACAAATGTGGCAGGCACTTCTGGTGGGGTGGTCATTGGGATTCCAAGTGTACCTTCTGCTTCACCTTATTTTTCACACATTGCTCAGATTGGTCCTATTGGATCCTCTTCATTTGTTTAGGGTTTTCCTTGGAATGGGGGGCACATTCCCCCATCCACTCCATATGTAGGACCCACACCTGCTTCTGTAGGGGTGCAGTTTGGAAACACTAACCCTTATGGTCAAGGTTTTTAAACACTGGTTTCGGCTCCTTTCACAAGCTCTCCTTTCTTGCTTTTTAGCAGAGGGATACCTACTCCTGTTTTCCAAACTCTAGTTTCAACTAGAGCAGCTCAAACCACATACACTGCACCACATATGAATAATACATTGGCTTATGGGTGGAATCCTTTTCAAAGTAGTTTGACTACTTCATAATCGGTAACTGGGGGAAACCCTACCTTTACATTTGGGAACTAGGGGGGAAGTCCTTCTATTTCCCAAGATGGTACTTTTCAAGCTTCGATTAGACCCAAGCTTCCTTTCCTGGCAACTTTGATTTTTCCAGATTTGTCCAAGTTAATGAACGACCCAGTGAAACATGATGCCACCTGGCTACTTGTCCCTACCAAGTTACCCTCGAATATTCCAAAATTGGAAGGCAAAGTAGGTGAAGACCCAAGGGCTCATATCACCACCTTTCACTTGTGGTGCTCTTCCAACTCACTGAACGATGACACCGTTCGGTTGAGATTGTTCCAAATAACTCTGGCTAGTGCCGCATCAAAGTGGTACATTGAATTTCCCCCTACTGCATTTGGTAGTTTTTGGGACCTAGCAAATGTGTTCCTTAACCATTTGCATCTTCCTGTTCGGTATGATGTCGACACAAACTTATTGTCCACCTTTCAGCAGGACAAAGCCACCTACATTTCAGATCACATCCAAGAGTGGAGAAGGTGGAAGAGGATCATTAAGGCCACTATCCCTCCCGAGTTTTTATTAGAATGGTTCCTTAAGTCCTTATTGTCGTATATATCTAAGGATGTATCCACTTCAGGAGTAACTAATGAGGAAGAGGCTATCCTCAAGGCCCAACAGATGGATATGATATACTCTCAGTCGGGGATTCTATATGAAATCATCCCTGATGCACCGCGGCTAGGACATAGTGTCGAGAAACCTAAGCCTGGACCCCATGCCGATGGCGTGGTTGGTTCAGTGAAATCTCCCACCATGGAGTCTTTAGCTAAACAAATCCATGAGTTTTCTGTCAAACACTCTACGATGGAGGTAGCAAAGGCTTCCCCCTCACCCCAAAACACAAATGTTTTTTCTCAATCCTCCCAAAAGGGAAATCAGCAGCCCGGTGGGAAAAAGACAAAGGGGAAGAAAGGTGAGGGAAACCAAAAGAATCCAAAACCCACAAATAATGGTGATGGGGGGGGAAGAGAAGAAGAAGGTGAAATTTCCCTGTAAGTTGTGCCAGGAAGATCACCTGACCCATTAATGTCCCCTTATGGATCAATCCTAGAAGCTGCTCAAAAGTCAACAATCAGCTATCTTGAAGGATCCTTTTCCCCAAGGACAAAATTCAACTTCAACTTCTAATGTAGTAGGGGGCATTGCTAATGCCCTTGACCAAAATTATGTCAACATGGTTCGATCCCAGACATTACTCCAGACTAGAAACAAGATCTATGAGACAGAGGCTCCTGAGAAGGGTAAGTCTATAGGTGAAACTTCTAACCCTCTCACAATTGAAAAACCTGTTGAAACTATGCCTAATATACCAAAAGGTTTCTTCAAGAAGGAATTGCACAATCCTAATGCTAGGGCTGCAGCCAATTACTCTGTAGTTGAAGATTTAGCCCAAACCCCTTGTGCGATGTCAGCTTTGGAGGTGTTACAGAGTTCTCTTGCCTAGTGAGATGCACTCTTAGATGCCTTAGGTAGTATGGATTCATCGAGCCTCATGGCGAAGTTTAATTTGTCCAATGTCAAAATTCACCTACCATATCATGTAGCCTTGTTTATAGATGTCATCCATGGCGGAAAAACCATTGGAAGGTGCTTCCACATGTGTCATGTCCTTGTCTTGCTGGAAGGCTCTTGGATCTCCAGAGCTAGTTCCATCAAACACCCTACTTACTTCTTTCGACGAAGGTCATTTCGTCCACATGGTATCCTACCAGATTTCGAGATAAAGTTGGCAGGGAAGGGATTTTCTGTTGAAGTAGAGGTAATAGATGCACCATTCGATTATAACTTACTTCTAAGGAGAAGTTGGACTTATGCCATGTATGGTATTGCATCGACCGTTCTTTGTGTGGTATTGTTTCTGCATGAAGGGAAGTTGGTTACAGTTGACCAACTCAGTTTCACTCAGAAAGGCCGCATGGAAACTAATGCGTCCACTATGCCATTGGTTTATTGGGTCAAACCTACTTCAGAGAGCTTATGGGCTGGAATGTATTCATCATTAATGGGCACATTCGATATCCCAACCCCGATTAACTATTTAGGTTCTACTAGTGTAGGGATTCTATTGCAACAGTTGGTGATAGAACGGATCCTTGGGTCCTTCCTTCCCGTCATGAGCCTGAAGTGCCCTTATCAGCAGTGGAAGTAGCCTATCAAGCTATTGTTAACACCACTATTGATCATGTTTCGGTTCCTCCTATAGTCTCAGAGGAGACGAAAGAAACCTATCTGCATGCTTGGGAAGATAACTCTTTGCACACTGATGATTGCTTATATATGGTTTTTCCTTCATACGAAGCCATTTTGAAAGCTATGAGCGGAGGAGAAAAGATCTGAGAAGATATTCATCATAGATCCTATTTCCTTCCAAGGTTAAGCAGGATTGAAAATCAAGAGTTTCATATGAGACTGGAAGGTGATGCTGACATACCAATCAATCCCTTACCAAGGGAGGGAATCTTTGCCGAGGGGAATATGGAAAAAAAAATTGTTACTATTCCTATCAACATCTTTGTGAACCCCAACGTTGTGGAAAATGTATATATTGGTGCAAAATGCTCTCCGGAGTAAATTGCTATATATACAGCCTTATTTAAGAAGTTTTATGATGTGTTTTCCTAGTCATATGAGGATATTCCATGCATAGATCCATCGATAGTCGAACATGAAATCCAAACCTATCCTTATGCCAAACCAGTTTGACAAAAACTTAGACCTATCAATCTGCATAAAGTGACAATTGTTAAGGCTGAAGTTGAAAACCTGCTGAAAGCTGGTTTTATTTACCCAATTGCTTTGACAGAATGGGTATCCAACCTTGCTCTTGTTGATAAGAAGTAAGGAACGATACGTGTCTGTACTGACTTTCACGATTTAAACAAAGATTTTCCAAAGGATAACTACCCCACACCATTCATAGATCAAATAATTGATGCTTGTGCAGGGAGTGAAGTCTTTTCATTTATGGATGGATTCTTCGGGTATAATAAGATTCAAATCAAGCCGAAAGACCAACATAAAACGGATTTCATTTGTCATTGGGGTACATTTGCATACAGGAAAATGCCTTTTGGATTGGAAAATGCAGGGGCTACCTTTCAGTGGGAAATGAATTTTTCCTTTCATGATATCAAGTCTATTGTTGAACCCTACCTAGATGATCTACCAACGCATTCTCGAAAGAGGATCGATCACCTAGATCATTTGCATTTAATGTTTGAAAGATGCAGGAATTACAAAATACGCTTGAATCCCCACAAGTGTGTTTTATGTGTCGAGTCAGGTAGGTTGCTTGGGTTCATTGTTTCTAACAAAGGTATTCAGGTGGATCCTTTGAAAGTTGAGGCCATAGTAAAACTGCCTCCTCCTCGTTCCATCAGGAAACTTCAGAGCCTGCAAGGAAAGTCTAACTTTCTCTGACATTTTATCATGAATTATGCCAAGGTCACCAAAGGTTTCATGCGCCTGTTGAAGCAGGACACCCCATTTGTATGGGATGAAATCGCACAACTTGCATTTGAGGCATTAAAGAAAGCTTTGTTGTCGGCACCTTTATTGCATCTGCCAGATTACTCTCATGATTTTATATTGTATCTGGTCGCATCCGAGTCGACCATAGGGATAGTGCTAGTCCAGGAGGATGATGAGCTCCAAGTGCATGTCATCTACTATCTTAGTCATGCTTTAGCTGGCCCTGAAATTAGGTACTCCCACATAAAAAAGTTGGTGTTAGTAGCTGTGCATGCTGTTCAGAGGTTGCATCACTACATCTTACTGAGGACTATGATAGTAGTGGCGGATGTTAATCCTTTCCAATATGTTTTGTCCCAATGGATAGTTGGAGGAAAATTTAATAAATGGATAGTCATTCTCTAGGAGTTTGACTTGGATCTTTAATCCGCCAAATCCAAAAAATCCTTAGTTTTTGCAGAGCTTATTGCAGAATTTCCAGTTGAAGAAGATGTAGCCATTGAAGAAGACTCATTCCTAGATGAGCACATTTTCTTGATTTCCACTTTTGACCCTTGGTATGGAGATATACTTGTCTATCTCCAGAATCTAAAGTGTCCTGCAACCTTTTTTGCAGGAAGAACGACGGAAATTTTGCTTACATGCAAAAAACTACCTAATTATTGGATGATACTTTATATCGTAGAGGGGTAGACTCTATTTTGTGTCAGTTTCTTACCCACGAAGAGGCTAAGATTGTCCTAAATGATGCCCATAGTGGAGTGTGTGGGGGTCATTTATCTGGGTTAGCAATGACCCAGAATATCTTACGTGTCGGTTATTTCTGGCCCACGATCTTTAAAGATTGTGTGGAAGCTGTGAAGCATTGTTATCCTTGTCAACTTTACACCAAAAAGATGTGGTCGCATCCTACTCCATTATTTCCCGTCATTTCAGTGGGCCCCTTCTCTAAGTGGGGGATATATTACGTGGCGTGCAACCCAGTTTTGGCTGGGGGGCACAAATACATCATTGTCATTGTGGATTACTTTACGAATTGGGCGGAGGCAATGCCCACTTATAAGGTTGGCGGGGAAACTGCATCTTTTTTCATTTTCAACCAAATTATCGCATGTTTCGGTATTCCTAAAGAGATTGTCACTGACCATGGTAGTCACTTCCAAAACAGCATGTTGACCGAATTGACCACTACGCTAGGGTTTAAACAAGAACATTCCTCTTCTTTTTACCCGCAATCGAATGGTCAAGTAAAGGCAGTAAATAAGACCTTGAATACTATTCTCAAGCGTACTATTAACGTAGCCCGATCAAACTGGCACATCATGCTGTATCCTGCACTTTGGGCCTATTGAACCAATGTAAAAACTACCACAGGATTCTCTCCTTTCCAACTTGTTCATGGGGTGGAAGTAGTAACCCCAGTTGAATACGAAATCCCATCTTTAAAAATTGCCATTCATGTGCTACCTGATACAACTGAGCTAGAGGAACATTTGTTACACTTAGAACATCTAGATGAGCAATGTAGAGATGCGTTGACTACGAACGGGGCTCATAAAAATAGGGTGAAAAATCTATATGATAAGTCAGTCAAACCTAGGATTTTTTCTGAAGGGGAGCTTGTCTTGCTCTGGGACCAGGACAAAGAACCTCTGGGGGTAGGGAAACTCAGGTCTATGTGGTTAGGACCCTATGTCGTGTCAAAATTTCTGAAGAAAGGTGCATATGAATTAACTGATTTCGAGGGGAATAAGCTTCCTGAGCCTAGAAATGGGCTCAACTTGAAGAAGTACTATGCCTAGGCTTAGCACTTTTTCTTGTATTTTTATTGTATGTAACTTTATGTACAATAGCTCGCATGTTTGTGTTCTTATACCATCTGTTGGTTGTTATAGATGTCTTTCGAGTGGTTTGTAGGTTTTGCATATGGCGCTAGTCGTCACACTTGCAACCTGGATTCAGTCGCATGGGTTATTTACTCACCCTCAGGACAACTAGTTGCCTCTGGAGGTGCTTTCCTAGGTCCTGCTACCAATAATGTGGCTGAATATAGGATCATCAAAGAGCTTTTATGGGGTGCCTTATCACATGGTATCACCCAGCTGGAATTCAGACTTGACTCTCAACTGGTCGTTTCCCAGCTCAATCGAGCTTATTAGGTGTGAAACCCTATTTCATTACGTTAATTCATGCAAGTTAGGTTATTGGAAATAAATTTTGATTTTATCACATTTAATCATATTCCAAGAAATCAAAATTCATTAGTTGATGCATATGAGAATTATATCTTGGATTGGCACTTAACACATATTTCATAAAAATACACAATAGATACATTATAAAACACATGTAAATAAACCAAAAATGTGTGTGTGTGTGTGTGTCCATATAGATAGGTCGAGTTCTTGATCCTCAGATCTAGTCATAACTGTATAATATACAAAAATTGGATCGTAATCCATAAAATTCCCCTAGGTGTAATCTTGACCACCCTGGTCACCCTGGTCATCCTAGTCATCCTGTTCTTGGGCCTCTTCAGCTTCCTCAGCTGCAGCAGCCTCAGTGGCATCTATGTAGACTAATATTGCCCTGGCTGCCCTCCTCATAAGGCGTATCCAGGTGGGTGGAATGCCAACTACCAATTCCTGCATAATGGCAGGGATCTGCTCAATGCATAAAGTATGGACTCTCTAGGTAAGCCTGGAAAGCTCCCCCTTAAGAACCCTGATCAAACCCTGATCCTCTCCTGCCACTAGTCCCACATACATACGAGGATTCCCATCAGGGTAGACTGGTCCAATATCTACATTTTAAACATTTAAAGGATTAAAACTCTTATGCATATGTATATATCTTTATGATTAAAAACTCATAAGAATTTAAAAACTTGAAAAAACCAAAATACCTAATGCTCCCCATGCTCCTCGAGGAGGGAGGACAAGGTCATTGTCACCCTAGAAATCTATCCCAACATATGGAAACTGCTCCAGTGCTGGTAGCTACCTCTCCCACCATAGGTAGAAGTCATCATCATAAACACTCTGAACCGAGCCATTGTCACCCTGGCGAAGGAAGATTTCTCCCCATCTACTTAGTTTAGGATGACGGGGAGAGAAAGCTGGTAGAGGTACTGCAGGGATGAGAGCGGGCACTCTCTCAAAGAAAAAGGCCACCAATATACTAGAATAACTGAAGTTCTTCCATCGCCCTCTCTTGCAGTCAAAGAGTTGTTTCTTCATTATCGGAAATACTCCCAAGCACCATTCAAATATAGCTCCCTGTAGACACTCCACAACAATTATCATCTGGTTCCGAATATCAAGATGGAGTGATGATGATCCTGCAACCATTACCACTGTGCTTACCAACACCTGTAATGGAAAGCTACGGATATGTACAATAGGGATGCAAGTACCCCTTTTATGAGTACCAGGTGTGCAGTAAGTATTGATATAATCCTGAACACTTAGAAGGTCACCGCCTCTACCGATACCCTCCAAGTTGATAGGTTCTCCTCGTCGTGACAAACCCACAATGAAATATATGTCTTCCAATGTAATTTCTAGAATCTCACCTTGTAGGTCAAATGCACCTAGATCATGAACCCAGTAGTTAATCAAAAAATCCAACAAGCAGACATTGGATCGCATAGGTGAAGTACAAAATAACTTTAGCAACCCACTTTTCCACAATGCATGCACCATGGGGGCACTTCGGAGTGCATCTTGGTCCATAGTTTCATGTTCTTTCTCCCTCCAGTCCAACACCATGTTTTAGCCTATCCATGAAGCCACCATAAAACATTAAAACTTATTAAAAAACTTTGATTTTGGCCCTAGATATACTTTTTATATGTCGCGCAGTATACTCGACTGTCCTGTGGACATGTCGCATATCATACGCGGATTGATTTCAGGAAAGTAGCGTATAAAACACGTGTACGTAACTGTGTAAGTCACATACCCATGTATACAGCGCGACCTTCCTAAAGTTGGCTTAAAACATTAAAATTTTGCATAGAATTGAAAATTTGGATGGATGAAATGGAAGAGCAAGAAGAGATGAATTACTTGGCACTTGCAGATTTGAAATTTGTCCACTAGTTTTTCCACACCGAGTGATTGAAGGCAGAGGCAAAACTTGTATATAATGCGTAAAAATATGAAACGGTGATTTTGATTTCTATATTTGAACTATTTATAGAAATAATTTCAAAATGTGGGTTTTTTAACCTATAGTTTTTAATTTTTATCAAAATCAAACTAATACCATGTCATGTTTTCCTAATGAAACAGGTCCAAGGTTACTCAAAGTTGTTTTTCACTCATATAGGGTAGGCTTTTGATCATTTATATGCATTTTTGCATCTATACCTAATCTGCATTAACCCTAGGATCACTACTTTGGCCACCGACTATGATGTTTAACCATTAGTACCTTGTCTATACCATTGTTCTTCCATGGATAGGTATTTCCTTCCATGAGTACCCTAGTTTAGAACACATTGATTGTCTTTTGGCACTCATACCACATTTGTCAGAGGTCTATGGGAGCCTTCTTAGCTATTTTTCACGCCAAATTAAGCCTCATTTTGGTATCTTTTTACAAGCTATCCCCTTTATAAGAATCCCCACCCTTATGGAGTTTCTTTAGGCCCAGGTCTAACTCCTCAAAACATACTTGATTGCCGAGTAAAATTGTCCATTTAGGCTCGTTACGAATATGTGAATTGGCATCCACATTGGTGGTAGGTTATCACTTTCTCAAACCATGTGGAATAATACAAGAAACGATCACTCTCTTTTCTACGAAATTGAGAAGATTATTCTCAGGAATAGGTTTATCACTTTTCCGAACCTGAGGAACTAAACTCATAGAAAAGGAGCGACCGGAATGAGATTAGTTTTCTATTTTTCATACTCAAGACCTAAACATGAAAAAGATTTTGAGTGTACTTTATGTCTTTGTCATGCTCGTTAAACACTAAAGAACAAAGCATCGATTTTACTATTGTAATCCCCATTCTCCATAACCAAATCGATCTTTCCAAGTGATATTGCTTTCCTTCACACTCGTAAAACTCAAGCTATAAAGCTGATCTTGAAGGAGCATTGGGTAGGTGGTAATTTAACCATTTTCGGACCTCCCTGACTAAGTACGAAAAAGGTGCGCCTTTTCTTCTTCGGAAGTTAAGAGAGTTCTTCTTTGGTATGTTTTATAATTTTTCGACATCAGGATACTAAATTGGATGAAAAAGGAACCCCCTGGAGTCTTCTTCGGAATTTTCAGACTCTCTAAACATGAAAACACCAATGAGCATGTACTAGTTTGGGCTCATAAAATCCATGAATAAGTGACATTACCAAGCATTATTCCCTCTCCTCTTCAAGCTTGTCAAAAATGAAGAGAGACCTGAGCTAACTTTCCTGGACTCGTTAAAATTTAACAAGAAAGATAAGGAAGAAGTATTCTTTTTGGGTTACAATCAGTGGTAGAATGTCCTCCTTGAAAATAGCACTCTCTGAACTTTTCAATACTCATGTCTTAGTATACACTTTCATCTCAGCTATCACTTCGAGTTTCTTACTCCTACACTTATCATTTATGCCTAGGGAATCTAATAATGTCTCCTACATGACAGATAAGTCTAGTTGTCCTATCTGCAAAGTTAAAAGCTGCCTTGGGTCACCTCTATGTCGTGCTCACTGTTCAAGGATTTATTCCTACATCTGATTATTATCCTGATTCCATCATTATCCTATCTGATATCACTTGTGTCTACCTTCCCTTATCCAGTTCCTAGTCAATCCTGTGATCCATTGGAGGATCTATTTCCTTCCTTATCACAACATGGTTTCTCATCAGCACTTCTTGAAGACGAAGACCTAGAGTTTTGACGATGGTAACTTAGGATTCACTTTCATCATTGGTCAACTACTTTGCTTCAGTTGTCAATTTTCACCTATTGATTGACAATTTGTTGAGTCCTTTCCATGTTCGACTTCAACACATATAATCACATGGCCTGGATTGTTCTTGTTCCTTTGGATTTTTACGAAGACCTTAGATTCACATCTATAACCTAAGTTGCGCAAGATTGTGTTGTGTTCACTTACACAGTTTCCAGATTTTGAAGACTCGTCATTGTTTATTGTGGCTTCGATTCACTTTTGTAATATGCGTGGTCTTGTACCCGTATCATATGATGTAATCAAATATTTTAAAGGAGCTATTGTTCCAATATATTGAACATGGCATCCTCATATATGATTTTGTATATGACATTGATATGTATTTGTTTCAGGTACTTCCTCTGCTTCCTTGTACTTCTGAGTTCTCCAAGATAATGATTATAATGTATTTCGGCCATCGCTTCCCTCTGACCTCACACATTAGGGGGCATCTACTATTAGCCAAAATGGCACTTCTCCGTTTGAGTGCTAACATTCATCATGTTGGTACATAAAAGGAAAATTTGGATTGAAGCGGCCAAAACATTATATATGTGCATGACCTTTGATGCAATATCCTCAAACCAACCTTATATATTTTTATTATGAGTTTTGGGTTGCATAGGAGACTATGTGCATTGCAACTCGCGTATCATACGCAAGTATATGCATTGCAACCAGCGTATACCTTGCATATGTTAGCTCCCTTTGAGCAACACATGTGTCATACACGAGTTGCCTATATTAATACTCGTGTATACCTTAATTCAACTTTAAAAAGTATAAATCATGATTAGATGAGATTAGTTGGGCCGTAATCCATAACTATCCCAACCATCTCAACCATCCTAACCTTCGGAACCTTTCTATTTCCAAAGTATAAATAGAGGCCTTGGGATGGGGATAATAAAGGAATTTTGGAGAGCAAAGTTATGTTGGTGGTATATCTTCAAAATCTTGGAGCAGCAGAACTCAGAGTCCTTTGGTTGCAGAGGATTCCTTGTGTCAAAAGTTGGGTTGTATTCTTATCTTATTCACCGCTTTTCAATAAAGATAATTCGTCTTCTAATCTTGTATTGTGTTTATCTCATGTATATTGGTTTAGTGAATATGTTCAATTATATTATTAATATGCATTTCATCTAACCTCTGATTATATATGTATGAGATATTACTTTGCTCTTTGCAGGTGAAGAGGTGCATCCCTAGAGGCTTTGGAGAAGATTGGATCGGAAGAATATCAAGCTTGGATCAACTGTCATTAATCGGGTAAGTCAAGACTTTCTTCCTATTCTCTTTCCATTCTCTGTAAAAGCTAATTGTTTGCAAGTTAGTAGTAAGTTGGTAACCCCAAACCCTAGGTTAAAAGGGTGCAATATCCTGAACAACAGGGTACATTCTGAGTGTTTATAGGTGCATAATGTTTGAGCATGAATCTATATATATTATTAAATTTTTTGTTTATCTGCTATGTCTAGGAGGAACAATGGTGGTGGATAAGAAACCCTCCATGTAGAAAATCATTTTCTAAAGATGGGAAGAGGTGCAAGTATGGAACTCAACGTCATAAGTTTTTAATAATAAAACAAAATTTGCTTGGAATTTTATCCTCACTTTTTCCTTTGGCCATGAATATTTACAAATGATTTCCAAACAAGACCATAAGCTAAAGTGTTTTGTTAGCATTCTCTTTTGAACTTTTGGTTCTTGTATTTCCTTGTGAAATGTAATTAATTTCACACTTGCACTTACTAGTTGAAACTTGAAAGTTTATTTTGGTACTTATCAAATCATCTATAATTATATCTTATTGTGGTTTACCTAATGATTGAGCTTTATTTCACCTCCTCTATATGATAAGGTATACAAGTGCAAGTTTATGTACACATATGCATTGTAAATGTCTCCTCTCGATTACGTACCTGATTTAGTTAGGTTAATTTTCCTTCTATATAAGGTAGGGTCTTAATTGAAGTGCGAGAACACCTTCAAACTTTTATCTTTTGTGTACCTTGTTCTGACTCAACATATTTGACACCACTTACTTGTCTTACATAGGACTTGGTTGTTGTATAGAACGTCTTTTGTATATTTAATTAGTAATGAATGGAAATTTCTTTCTCTTCTTCCATCTTAACATAATATAAATTTGAGTAAACTTAGAAATGCTCCTTATATTTCATGTGAGCAGGGGGTGAGAAAATTGATGGTGTTTTTTACAAGCAGCTTCCTATAGCCCTTAAGAAGTTACCTTTTGATTGACATCTCTAACTGCAAAATGTTAGGAAGGTGGTGTTTGAAGTTCATTGTTACTAACCTTATTTGATAGATCCTGAGAAATGCTATCAAAACTTATTAATGGGGATCTCATTTACATCAAAGAACAAACAAAAGCATCTATTGAGACAATACTGAAATTTTGATATTTCATTTGTATATATGGAGGCCTTTCTACAAGTAATTTTATGTTTGTGGGTGATAACTTTCAAAGTGTTTTTGCAAGTTCACTTTATATTGAAACAACTTGTTCAAAATAATTTAGTGAAACTAAGGTAAGTATTGGATCAATGTTTTCAAGTTTACATGCAATATAGAAGTATATCCTAATTTCTTTGTTGAATTCATGCTTTGCAACTTGAATTGTTTCCCTCATATTCAAGCTGAAATCTATGCAGCTGCATTAGAATCTATAGAGAGGTTTTATGGTGAAAACAAAAAAACTATCCTAAGATAAGTGGATATGGAGTATGTTGGAATTTTTAATGATACTTAGATGGAGGGGGGGTCAATTAGTATCATGTGTAGATTAAACATTTTTTTTACTTTACAATTTATGCACCAATTTTAATTTCAATAATAACAATAATAGACAATTGTGCATGGAGTGATTCAAAATAACTTTATAAATAAAATTGTTCATTACATAGATAGATGGGAGACACCAATATCTAAGATATGACCTCCAACTCACTCATACATCAATTTGATTGGGACACCAATCCCACATACAAGCACCAATTCACTATAACAAGAAACAACCAATGAGGACACTAATCCTTTGCGCAAGCATCAACTTGTGGTATTCAGGCTCCAACATGTGAGGACATCAATCCTTTGTGTAAGAACCTACTTGCAATGTTTAGGCACCAACCTAAGATGAGACTACAATATATTATATTTTCCCCTTCTTTCCACCCTGGTTCTCCAACACCAACGGGAAGGAACCTCCTACTCCCTATCCTTTCCCCTTCCTACCACCCTGAAATAGATGTAGGTGTACTTTGTCACACTATCTTTTGATTAATTTATGTGATCTGCAATCTCTAATATGCTACCTTAATATGTGATTATTGGGCATACTAATTTACTATTGGTGCATATCTTCTACACAATCATGTATGCCGATCTATTGCACATTTAGATTTTTGCACTCTTATTTGCACACAAAATATCCTTATCTTTTAAACCCTAGAATATTCTTCTTTGCACTTTTCAGATCTCCTTACTTCCTTGGATGAATTCACAATTAGAAAGGTCACCTCCTTTATTTATATGAGTGGTGGATGACTTTGTGGGTCAACTCAAAAGTTTATTACACAATGTTGACTATCATTCATGACAACTAGTCAATTCTCACTAGCTCATTTGGTTAAGGTGTTGAGCAAGGTGACCTAGTTTCAATTACCCTTAGGGATGAGCTTTCAATTACCCTTAGGGGTGAGCTAGTTGGGAGGAGACACCAGAAAACCCATCAATGTTAAGGGATTGTGTGTCCTAGGTCAAGTGTGATCCTCAGGTGACTGTCACTGATTAGATGCCCCTGGGTTGTGATTCTTAACCAATGGTTCATTGCTACCGAACCTAAGTGACAAGAAATTGAACCAACAAAAAAACATTCATAAAAACTTTATAAGACAAACATATATCAATGACAACATTGTGGGACAACACATTGTTTTGAAATCAATGAAAACTTTATTTTAATAATGGCCCCCTTTGGTATTGATGTCAACACCAAAAAAAACTAAGCCACCCCTGGAAATGAGCTCCTTTATCAAATATTTGTACTCCCCCGTCATTCAGATTCATACAATTCTCTCTCCGTTTGAAATAAATGGCAAGGGGATGTATTTGCACAAATTTCTAGTTTCTCCCCTTGAATTTATGCTACATAATATCTTATATCACAATAATATTTTCATCTAGATTTTTTGGTTGGACTGTTGCTGCGAATTTCTGCGGAGTTGCTTTTGCAGCTACAACCTTCTCATTCATCTCTCGAGTCTTTGGCCAAAATGACTACCTCCAGCTACTCAATGAGAGATGACTTCAGAGTTTATGTAAAATCATCGACATTTTCCTTGACTTCCCCTTGTATCTATGCAAATTATTCTATGATGTGAATGGATTCATCGTGTAAGGGTTCAAGTATGTTAGCTATCTTCTATCATTCATCCCAGATCCTTTTTACTTCTAGATGTTGTTTTCTATATTCTCTCATCTTAGCCATCTTTTCTACGGTTGGGAAGGTGGTTAGACTATCATGCAATTTTTGTTCTACCTCCTTTTTAGTTTGGATCTTTCTATATATTCCTTTAATTTCTCACCAATGACCAATTTTCCCCATAGCTGAGCACTTTCTTCATGTAGCTCTATACATTTTAACTCCAAGGTACTAATAGTGCCTATTGCAATATTTATTCTTTTTAGTCTTCTTTTACGTTCTTCTTTGACCCCTCGAGGTGTCCCTGGTTGTTTCCTTACTGGAATCTCCTCAATTTTAGCATATATACCTTAAATGGTCTCGCCGATATTCAACACCTTTTCTCTTAGAGGAGCATCTTAGTATATATGAATTTCTAGAAGCATGGTGTATACTTCTTCAACAACCTTATGTAGTTTTGAATTCTTCCACTGTATTTGTTCTACCTCCTTTTTCACCTTTTTGCCTTCTAATAATGTGTCTTCTGCTTTCTTTTCTAACTATATGTATTTTGTGCATATTATCTTTCTTTGTTCATATTTTCAAGCATTCCTCCTGTAATATTTCCTTTTCATATAGAATTTTGTACCAATAAGTTATAACAACTTCATGTCACCATAAAATTTCATGCACAATGGATGTATGCATTACATGCATCTCATCCATGGGTAAGTTTGACAAGATCATTTCTACATTGCTTAATGACCCCTGCATCCCTTGGGTGGGAAGTACCAGGGAAGCAACTGAAATCCTTGGGATTTGTTGTGACAATTTTTATACCTTCACATGTGTTATAGGATTTGTCTATGTACTACACAAATGTGTTTCTGAGTGTGTTTCCATATTATTTTGTCCTTCTCCCCCTTTTTCATCATTGTCAATTGCTTTATTGTTGCAAACTCTTCTTCAATATTCAAAAGGATCTTTTCTTACTGTGTTACAAAATATTCAATTTATTCCTTTGTAACCACCTTCTTCATTGCTTCTTCAATGACGTCTCTGATTTCCCATCTAATTTGATCCATATCATATTCTGTCAGCACCTGAGTAAGACTAGGTTTGGCTAATTAAATCATTTTCTTTGATAACTCTTCTAGTTGATCTGTTATTGTCATTTTCTTAGTATGTGTATCTTGTTGTGCAATTGCACCTTTAGACTCCCATTTTGTAAATTGATTATGTGGGGGAATGTTTTTCTATTCATATTGATTCTATTGTGTGACATCTTCTTCTTCTATTAATGGAATTATACATGTTGGATCCTAGTCATTTACAATTTGTGCAATGTCATCCTCAAAACAACTGAACATAGTAACTAAAAATTGCATCTCAGGATCCCTTTTGGCTTGTATGTAGGTATGATGCATCCCTATCTTAAAGTGTGCAATTCCCTTATACACTTCAATTATGTGTGGATGTATGCATGGTGTTTCATTTAAAATAACCCTAATCTCTTCATTGTTGTTGAGGCCTGGAAATTAGCAGGAAACAACAGCAAGGGATTCTCCCCAGTCAACGTTCCCAACTATCCCGTGACTGTTTGATGTAGGGAATCCATCCGGTTTGTGGTTCGGCTACCGTAGGTCAAGTAACAAAAAAAAAAAACAAAAGGGTTTACCGGTTGTGGCCCGGTCCACCGTGTATATTTTTTTATTTTGACTTAAAGTATGAAATGCACGTGCCTAATTAACAATGCAGGGTGATAAGGATGCAGGGAACAGTCACAACATGATGTGCAAGTTCTTACCTCTTATCTTAGGACTCACAAGCATCTAAATCACATATGCAGTAATAAAATAAAACTAACTAAACTATCTCTAGAGAGCTGGATATTAATTCATGAGTAATGCACTATTGTTCATGTGTTATGGCAAATCGCAGATAGTTGTTCTTATAACCAAACATATAAACATGAGTAAAGTATACATGAAAAGATAGCTCATCAACAATTAAAACATCCCATTACTCATAGTGGAAGAACATCATGAAGAAACTGAAGAATATTCAGACAAAAACATAGGTTCAAGGAGTTAGAACACTCTCACAGCTAATGAAACATAGTTGAAAACGAAATAGTTCCCATTCAACATCTCTCATTTAAACGCATTAATCCATTCCACATAGCACTTTCTCCAACAGGTAAAAGTTTCACTTTCTGGTTTGTAAAACGAAATAGTTCCTATTACAAGCAAAAGTTCACAAGTTTCTAGGGGAAAAATCCCCTGTAACTTCTAACTTTCAACTATTTAAACAAATAGTAGACCACTTGGGTTCCCCCCAAACGCGTGACTTTTCCCATTCTTTGAATGTTTCATATCCCTCTTTTACATCTTTTTTGTGCATGCTCATGATCGGCTGAGTAACGGACGGATCTTTCAGATCCGTACCTTTATTGCTTTCAGTTTTGTCTTTTACTTTGCCCGCGCCCCTTGGGATCCTGTTTCCTATCAGTACCTTCGCGCCGGGGCAATATGGAAAGTCTTTTGGATCTTCCTGCAGTTAATCAATGTACATCATTTACTAGGATTGCATTCTAAACAAAACGCCAAATTAAACCAATTGAAATGGCTAATCCACAAGAAATGGCCAGCTGCACCACTTGTTTTGAGAAAATTAATAATGCCGACACCACTACCTCGTCCACCTATAGGCTCGACAGACATCACCAACGACGAAAAACGGGAAACTCATCTGCGGCTCAAAAATACTAACATCGGAAGGGTAGATACATTCATAGCCGCATAAGCAGGTACTAACAATGATGGATATTGCGAAACACTTTAAGCACATCAGATTTGAAAGAGTTAAGACTAAGCTACGGGCGGGAAAGTTCTCATTCGGAAGTCGGAAGGATATCGACATCGGAAAACGAAAGCTTTGCACAACTGCAACGGCGGAAGAGGAAAGACTACGGCTTCCGAATAAAAGACTGATATGCATCGGTGGGCGGAGCGCTTTGCACTTCGGGCACTTAATTGCTTTGGGAGCTGCAATGGCGGAAGAGGAAAAGACTACGGCTTCCGATCAAACAAAAATTGATGCCCAATCAATAGAAAATATTAAGTGTTCTAATAGCTTTTAAATTCAACAGTGTACAAAACCTATTTCACTTCCGAAACAACGACCCTTCAAAAAACAATTAGCAAAACCAAACTCAAATTTGCGATCCAAAACAACTTAAAAAACACACGCAAGTTCCGAAAACCAGGACGAGAGTTAATCTTCAAAAATCATTCAAAATTAAAGCATGATCAAAAGCAATTCACAGATCCAAACAATTCAAAGCAATCTTAAATGATGAGGAGGGGACCAAAATTTAAAAACATTGGGGAGAACAGTTGCAGCTGCAACAATTGGAGATTACCTGGTGAACCTAGATCTTTAGGCGATTATTCTTTAAGTGACAGACTGTTTAACAGCAAATGCATCTATCAAATTCTTCCAGCTATCTGAATTTCTCAAATGATAGAAGTGTGTACCTTTAATCATTGATGATAGTCCAATTCGGGAGAGTGGAAACCAAGATTTTCAAGTCCAGATAACTCTGTTGAGGCCAATGGATGAGTTTCATTATTACTTTTGTCTTCAGGTAGTTGACAGCTCGGACACCACAGGATTGTAGCATATGGTAAACAGACATATTCATTTGTTCCTCATTCCCATGCCACTTTAGCACCTTTTGCGCTTTCGAACTTTTGTTATTTTTATATGAGTCCTCCTGCATGCCTTTCTTTATGAATTTTAATCCAGGCTCCTCTATCCCAAGTGTCCTTTTGTGTGAGCGATGTATTTCATGTTTCAGATCACGGACGGAGAGGAACTTTTGGCAATATAGTACTTATGATTCAGCATTTGCTTTGATGTATGATGCTTTCATAGGATTTTTTTACTCTTATCTGCCTTTTGGCATTCGTTTCTTGGCATGAGATCATTTATATTTAATACACTGTTTACCTTGCTCCTTTCCATGGGTCCTTTGCTGTCATCCCTAGAACATTTTACGTGTGAAGTGGATGGAGCCTCAAAATAGCAGGACTTCAATGCTCACATAGTTATTCGAGAAAACTGCTAAACTGGAAGAAGTTCTTTTAGACAAACAGCAACACACAGTCTTATGCCCAAGAATGTTAATCATTCCCAAAAAAATTTGATGTTCCCCATGCAACCGCTGGTTCGCTCCCTTTATTGAAATCAATAAAACTTAAACTGAAACAAGACTAAAAACATGACTCAAAAGATGAACAAAACAGATTATTTATATACATGACAGAAGAACTCAAATAAACTCAGGAAAAATAAGGCTTGAGAACCAAACCATTTACTGGTAAGTTCTCTTCCCACCCTTGTAGATCTTGCAATTTATATGTAGAAGGGCCAAGCTTTGCCGCAATCTGAAAAGGGCCTACCCACAACTGCTGTAATTTAGTATGCTTTCCTTTCTTATCATGGGGGTGGTCCCACTTGAGAACCAAATCTCCTACTTCAAAGTCTTTTGTCCCAGCCTTATGTTTGTCAAACCATCTCTTTATTACCTCTTATTGTTGCTTAAAGCATTCTTTGGCCTTAGATCTAGCCTCTTCTGCTTTCAGAAGATTATAAATTCTCATTTGTAAAACTTCATTCTCCGACCCTCTAGACTCTTGAGCTATTAGGGAGGAGGGTAGCATGATATTGGGGGGAAGGATGGCTTCTTTACCATACACAAGGGTATATGGTGACGCTCCTATCGAAGACTTGGGGGTGACTCTATCAGCCCAAAGGGCGTTTGGTAGTGCTGAGTGCCAACTCCTCTGGTTTTCTATCACAGTCTTCT
The DNA here is from genome assembly GCA_001517045.1 of Pseudotsuga menziesii. Lineage (NCBI taxonomy): Eukaryota > Viridiplantae > Streptophyta > Pinopsida > Pinales > Pinaceae > Pseudotsuga > Pseudotsuga menziesii. The sequence continues at coordinate 74,542 of LPNX010682054.1, read as the reverse complement.
TTAAAATTCTTATCAGGTTTTTGTTAGTAGATTCAGCCAAGCCATTTCCTTGTGGATATTAATTAGCAGAATAATGCAATTTTATCCCTTTATCATGAGCAAAAGCATTTAATTCAATTGATGAAAAGTAAGTAGCATTATCAAAGACTAATGAAACTGGAACTCCAAACCTGGTTATGATATGGTCTTGTAGGAAACTGATGACTGCGTCCCCATTTATTTTGTGTAGCGAGATGGCTTCAACCCAACGAGTGAAGTAATCGGTTGTGGTCATAATGTAATTTTGTTGTAGGGAAGAGTTCAGCTTTATCTCCCCAATAATATCCATCCCCCATTGCTCGAATGGCTCCATGATCATCATAGGCTTCAGTGGTGCGGCTGGTTTGGATTGTCTTCCGCCACACTTTTGACATATGTCGCACTTCCTGACATGGGCGTGTGCATCTTTGAAAAGCGTAGGCCAATAGTAACATGCCCTGAGAATTTTGTGTGTTGTAGTATCTCCTAAAAAATGTCCCCCAGCAGGTCCATCATGCAGTTCTGTCATTACTTTCTTTGCATCCTCTTTTTCTAAGCATCTAAGAAGAACTCCGTCGTAGTTTTTCCTGAATAATATTCCTTCAACAATTTGATAGGAGGCTGATTTGAGACGCAGTGCTCTTCTTTTCTTAGAATTCCAATGTTCAGGCAACAACCCTGGCTGCAGGTAATGTACGAGGTCTCTATACCAAGATTCGGGAGCTGTAAACAAAGGACATACGTCCATTAAATGTAATTCAGCCTCGTCCTCCCAGGCGTGTTCGTCGTTGTTCCCATTATCAGCCATTAGTTTGCACAACCATTGTCCTTTAACTATAGAAGCTAGCTTGAACTCGAGGTCATATTCTTGGAGAGATGTTACCCAATTGCCCCTTATTTCTCCTATTTCCTTCTGTACAAAAAGGGACCTCACAGCTGGGTATGGGACGATCACCTTGGTTCGATTTTTTAATATGTAGGGCCTGAATTGTTTTACTGCTTTGAATAATGCATAAGCTTGTTGATCAATAGCCGGGTAGTTTAATTCGGCCCCTTGCAGACCAGTACTCATGAAGGATATCAGGAATTCATCCCCCCCATCTTCCTTTTGAGTAAGCACAGCTGCTAGCGAATCATTAGACGCAAAAGTATATAGAATAAAATCTTTATCGAAATCTGGGCTCTTTAGGGAGGGTGTGTGTGCAACAGCAGTTTTAATCTTGTTGAATGCATTCGTCTCAATCTCGGTCCATTTTAACTATGCACTCCGCTTCACCATTTGTTGCAGAGGCTTGACAATCTAAGCGAAGTCTGGCACAAATCTTCGCACAAAGTTTATTGTTCCCATAAATGATTGCATCTCCTTTTTATTATGGGGCAAGGGGATTTGTTCAATGGCCTTAATTCTTTCTGGATCTATAGAGATTCCCTTCTTTGAAACTATGTGACCCAGCAACTTTCCTTCTGTGACAGCGAACACACATTTCTTGGGATTGAGTGAGATGCCATATTTCCGATAGCGTTCAAAAATATGCTTTAAATGAAATGCGTGCTCTTCTCTCCTCTTTGAGAATATTGTAATATCATCAAGGTACACTACAGCACTACGGCCAATCAATCCACAGAAAGCTATGTCCATTGGCCTCTGAAACGTAGCACCAGCATTTATAAGCCCAAAAGGCATTCTTCGATAAGTGAAGGTTCCCCATCTGGTCCTGAATGTTGTCTTCAATCTATCTTCTTCAGATACTAATACTTTATTGTAGCCTGAAAAACCATCTAATAATGAAAATAGTTCAAAACCTGAGACCATTTGTAGAAGTTGCTCCATGGGGGGAATAGGGTAGTTATCTTTATCTGAAGCGCAGTTTAAATTCTTGAAGTCCACACATAGCCTGATTCTCCAGAATTTTTCCTCACTGGAACCAAATTTGAGACCCATTCAGAGTGTCTGACCTTAAAAATGATTCTAGCATCCAAAAGTTTCTTAACTTCACTCTAGATCAGAGGTTCCAACTTTGGATGCATTTTTCTTAAAGGTTGTTGATAAGGTTTGACACCAGCTCTGATGGGAATAACATGCTGGATGATGCTAGTGTCATATGTCTTCAAATCTTCGTATGTCCAGGCGAAAACATCTTTATATTGCTTAAAAAGGCTGATGAACTTATCTCTTTCTGCTGGAGAATAGCATTTGCCCAGATTCACACATTTAGGATTTGTTTCAGTCCCTAAATTTATCAGCTCGAACTGTAGAGATGAGCTGTTAGTCTTCACGTTTTCCGGTCTTCTGAACTTTTCATTTAAATCGAACATTCTTTCCAAGGTTCGGACCCCTTTAGGGATAAAATTATCATACTTCAGCTCGTCCTGATGTTCTTCATCATCTATAATTGCCCCTTTAAATACTTCGTCATTTGTTAAGCATTCTATAATCTGTTGGTCATCATCGAACACTCGTAGGTTGGTGATCATATCCGGGACCGATGGCCTGAAAAGCAATTCAACGGAGCATCGATTATTAGTAGGCACAAGCCTAGCAGTCGATGTGGCTAACAAGTCACCTGCTGCATTTTTAAGTCTTGGAATTGAAATAATATTGAATGCGTTAAAACACTTGAGTAGGTCCCATACCTCATTTTGATAAGCCTTTAAGTGAGGAGAAACACAATGTATTTGATTCCAGATCTATTTTACAATGATTTCAGGATCTCCAAAAACTTTTAGATTACTTACCTTTAATTCAATTGCTTTTCTTAAGCCCTGCACCAGCGCCTCATACTCATATGTATTATTCGTACATTCAAACTCTAATCTACATGAAAGAAAATGTTTATTCTTCTGGGGGTCGATTAGGACACAGCTGGTCCCTGACCCTTCTAGCGTCTTAGAGCCATCAAAAAACAAAGTCCATAAATCACTAACTACTGTATGCGAGTCTATTCCTACTGCTAAGTCTACTATTTTACAGTCAATTTCATCAGCCTGTGAGAATTGAAGGAGATCAGGCTGGGTATCTGACATGTTTTTGGCTTCTTCTGCTTGGTAATTTCCTGGTTCCAATTCAATAAAATAATTTCACAACACAGAATCCACTGGTTCATTCTTCTCCTTAAGTTGAGTAACGTTGTATTTCATGTGAGGTTCTCTCATAATTTCAATTTGGTTTGGACTTCCTTTATATGGCAGCCACAGATGTGACCAATCAGAGGCAAAATATCCATTTAGTTTGGCCAACCAATCTTTGCTTAGAACAAGACCATAAGCGTCTCGTATGTCGACTACCACGATATCAGTCTGCCTATTTTATCATTTGATCACAGGCGTACTAGGACATCCTCCATCTCACCAATTACCTTTACATTTGTCCTGTCCAATTGAACAACTCTCCAAGTAGAAGGTTTAGGCTGCCCATTTATCTTTTTACAAACTGATATTGGCATGACGTTAACCGATGCCCCTGAGTCTACCAAGCAATTATGTACGTTGCGATTAAAAATTTCAAAAGTGAGGAGGAAAGGTGGATGTTTGTTCTTAGACTTACCTCAAACGCTAGCTTCTCCGATTTCTTCTTCTTCCTGGGGTCAATTATCAGCAGGCAGCCTCTCATCCGATTCTTCAAGCGCCTTCAATAATCTTTCTTTTTGCTGCGACACTTTACACATTTCGAATAGTGAAACGTTAGCTTTTACCTTCTTTATGTCTTCCACGATGTCATAATCCATCTGTGGTTTGGTGGGTTGTGGCTTATCAACATTCATTTTTTCTTCAGTGGGCCGGGCGAATGTATCAGTCTGCCTAGGATCCTGGCTGGTAATGGTGAATTAGGGAATTTTATCAGCTGAGGAATTGTTCTGAAATTTTTTAACATTTTTCTGCAGCCTCTTGATTTTCAGGAGTATGAGACTGTCTTCCTTAACCGACCCTTGGCTCCTTGTTGTTACGTTGGTCTCCAGGATGTCCTTGTAACCCCAATTCTTTTCCTCTTCAACATCAAACAATGAAACAGAATTCCACAGAACCATGGTTTCCTCTTCTTGTTCCATCGTTGAAGTGGTACTTTATTTTCTTTCCTCATCTCCCCCTTCTGTTAATTTAGAATCTAACAGTTTATTCATAACCAACGTCATTGAGTTTATCCATTGAGGACAATTCTTTTTAGAGTGTGGTTGTTGGTGGAAAGTGCAAAAATTGTCTATTCCTACCTCTGTTAAATTCATAGATGCTGAATTGTGGGGAGGAGGTTGGGATTGATTGTTATCCTCCCTTTTCTTGTAATAGGGCTTGTAGAACTTTTGAGTTTCCTTCTCTTTTTCCAAGTCTATAATTCTGTTGGAAAGCTTCTGCATCATTTTTTCCATACCTTCAAAATCAGGTGATTTCTCTCCCTTAGGTTTATTAAACAACAATGCTTTCTTTCCCGCCATTTTCTCTGTTGACCATTCGGGATAATCTTCGATACTTTCACTTTCAGCCTCTACCTTTTCTGCCTCCTCATAGGTTTCTGCTAAAGTAGGCTTGGCCTTCATTTTAGCGAACATGGCCAACTCGAGTCCTAAAGCCGAAGTATAATACTCAATCAGGACTTTATCCGAAGGTTTGTCAACTTCAGAAAAATTATTGAGGTACACTGCGAATCTTTGAGTGAAGTTGTGCACCTTCTCCTTTCTCTCTTTCTTCAAGGCACATAGTCCTTTCATGAGGGCTGCATGAGTCTTTTGAGCCGCATACTTACTTCTAAATATTCTCTCGAAGGTATCCCAATTGGGGATAGAGTTTGCAGGAAAACCAAAATACCATGATGCTGCAGCTCCTTTAAGGGTGTGTGGGAATAGTCTGCAAACTACATCTTCATGCTCCCCAGCCCTTAACCCTTCTATTTACAAGTAAAAACTTTGCAAGTGGTCATCTACTAGTATCTTCTCACTTGGGTCGAATTTGGGTAGCATTTTTTCAAAGGATTGAGGTAAATCATGTAACGGAGGTGTTAGGTTTAAAGGTGATCTAGCTCTCCATGCAGGTGGTGGATTCGGTGGGTTGGGTGGTTGATTGGCGTTTATGCCTGCCATGAGTCTGGGTGGAGAGTGAGGGGGTGAGCCAACAGGAGTGTGAGTAGGAGAACTATGAAAAGTATCCGGGACTTCCTGATTCAAAGGCAGTACAACTTCGAGTAAGGCTGTTTCCACTAGTTCTTCCCAATCCCCAACCAGTACTGAGTCTTCCAAAATAGGACGATCTTTCCTTTTATATTCTCTTCTGGGCAATTCGGGGATGATTGGCAATCCTCCAATCTTCTTTACGTATGCCCTGGTGTGTCTTCTCAGATTTTTAACAACCTCGTTATCAACAGAAAACAAATGTTCTCTACTTCTTTCTTCCGGAATTGGATTATGAAGTCCACTGCTTTCAGAACTGTTACCAGTGGAATAGTCTCGAGAAAACGGGTTTCCTCGGCCAACCATGCACTGGCAGCCCTCCTTCTGGCGCCATAAACTGTTGAGGCCTGGAAATTTGCAGGAAACAACAGCAAGGGATTCTCCCTAGTCAACGTTCCCAAATAGCCCGTGACTGTTTGATGTAGGGAATCCATCTCGTTTGCGGTCTGGCTACCATAGGTCAAGTAACAAAAAAAACAAAACAAAAAGGTTTACCGGTTGCGGCCCGGTTCACGTTCACCGTGTATATTTTTTTATTTTGACTTAAAGTATGAAATGCACGTGCCTAATTAACAATGCAGGGTGATAAGGATGCAGGAAGCAGTCACAACGTGATGTGCAGGTTCTTACCTCTCGTCTTAGGACTCACTAGCATCTAAATCACATATGCAACAATAAAATAAAACTAACTAAACTATCTCTAGAGAGCTGGATATTAATTCATGAGTAATGCACTACTGTTCATGTGTTATGGCAAATCGCAGATAGTTGTTCTTATAACCAAACATATAAACATGAGTAAAGTATATATGACAAGATAGCTCATCAACAATTAAAACATCCCATTACTCATAGTGGAAGAACATCATGAAGAAACTGAAGAATATTCAAACAAGAACATAGGTTCAAGGAGTTAGAACACTCTCACAGCTAATGAAACACAGTTGAAAACGAAATAGTTCCCATTCAACATCTCTCATTTAAACGCATTAATCCATTCCACATAGCACTTTCTCCAACAGGTAAAAGTTTCACTTTCTAGTTTGTAAAACGAAATAGTTCCTCTTACAAGCAAAAGTTCACAAGTTTGCCAGGGGAAAAATCCCCTGTAAATTCTAACTTTCAACTATTTAAACAAACAGTAGACTGCTTGGGTTCCCCCCAAACGCGTGACTTTTCCCGTTCTTTGAACTTTTCATATCCCTCTTTTACATCTTTTTTGTGCATGCTCATGATCGGCTGAGTAACGAACGGATCTTTCAGATTCGTGCCTTTGTTGCTTTCAGTTTTGTCTTTTACTTTGCTCGCGCCCCTTGAGATCCTGTTTCCTATCAGTACCTTCATGCCACGGCAATATGGAAAGTATTTTGGATCTTCCTGCAGTTAATCAATGTACATCATTTATCGGGCTTTGCATTCTAAACAAAACGTCAAATTAAACCAACTGAAATGGCTAATCCACAAGAAATGGCTAGGTGCACCACTTGTTCTGAGAAAATTAATAATGTCGACACCACTACCTCATCCACCTACAGGCTCGACAGACATCACCAACGACAGAAAACGGGAAACTCATCGACGGCTCAAAAATACTAACATCGGAAGGGTAGATACATTCACAGCCGCATAAGCAGGTCCTGACAACGATGGATACCACAAAACACTTTAAGCACATCGGAGTCGGAAGAGTTAAGACTAAGCTGCGGGTGGGAAAGTTCTCAATCAGAAGTCGGAAGGATATCGACATCGAAAGATGAAAACTTTGCACAGCCACAACGACGGAATTGGAAAGACTACGGTTTCCAACTAAAAGACTGATATGCATCGGCGGGAGGAGCGCTTTGCACTTCGGGCGCTTAATTGCTTTGGAAGCCACAACGACGGAAGAGGAATAGACTATGGCTTCTGATCAAACAAAAATTGATGCCCGATCAATATAAAATATTAAGTGTTCTGACTACTTTGAAATTCAACAGCAGACAAAACCTATTTCACCTCCGAAACAACGACCCTTCAAAAAACAATTAGCAAAACCAAACTCAAATTTGCAATCCAAAACAACTTAAAAAACACACACAACTTCCGAAAACCAGGACGAGAGTTAATCTTCAAAAATCATTCAAAATTAAAGCATGATCAAAAGAAGTTCATGGATCCAAACGATTCAAAGCAATCTTAAATGATGAGGAGGGGACCAAAATTTAAAAAATTTGGGGAGAACAGTTGCAGCTGCAACAATTGTATAGGAAGAAATTAATGTTGTTATCTATATGTATGTGTAGATTGTTAGTAAACAACAAGTTTGCATACCTTACTGCTAAGAATGGCTTCTTATTTCTGTCAAAAAATTGATTGTATTTTGGTTCCTTCTGGCCTACTAGTGCAATAGATATTAAAAAACAAGTATAATGAAAGGGTGTACCTTTTTCTAGTGTTTCCTTATAGTCATCTAGAAACTCATTCAATAGGAACATCAACCAGTTCATCTACACTCTCTCCATACATTGTACTACAACTACAATGATTATTTCTAAAACTTGGTCCTAGTGTCTCTTTTGGAATAGCTTGCATGCCAACATTGAGATAGCAAATCTCACGGCTTAATTTATATGCACAACTAAAAATCATCTACTAGCTTTTTGGGTTCCATATTTTTTAGTTAGTTTCTTTCCAATGGATTTCTCTTGTCTTCTATCGAGAAGAAGGCCTACATATTCTCCTATTATAGGAAGTTCGGTGATCAATTCAATCAACTTGGAATCAATGGATATGGTCTTGTTCAAAAATAAGAACCAGTTGTGTACTCTTAATAGCAGCATTTTTTCCCATACTTTCACTTGCAGGGACCTTCCTAAATGAAGGTTTTCCAAGATGTTCAGTATCCCTAATTCCATTAATCCATTTTCCCATGTTTGAAGTTCCAATACAACCAATGCCTTGGGGTATGAACCGACCTTTCTTTCCAAGTAGTTTCTTCTAACTAGTTCTATAATATTTTCTTTGTTGGTAATGTCGTGATATGCAAACTGAAATTTTTGCAGTTGGATAAGCAGATTTTCTTCAAAAAACACTCATTCTGGGCCTTCTATGTTGGTATATGTGTATCTTCTACATCAGGTAAGGTGATTGGTGCTACAATAGGTTTTCTTGGTGGAGTGTAGTTGAGAGAAAAGTTTACCGACCTTGATTTTGATGCTCCTAGTGTTTTTGCAACCTCTTCTTGCACATTCATAGATGGGTTCTTCAATTTGTATTTTCTCTTGGGCTCCATGGATTTCAATCTTCAAACCTCACTCTCAATTTTTTACTTTGTGACTGATGTCTTCAATAGATGTTGGTAGTCGTATATGATATTTTGATGGATTATATGAGAAGTTTTGTAACTTCCTATTGTCATTAATCCCTTCCAATTTTTGTGGATTTACTTAGATTTTGTCTAGTCTCAAAAACATAAGTGTTTTGAATTTTCTAGATTCACCCCGATCTTGTCCAAAATAAATTAATCATCCTTTGCCTCTATTTAATTACGTCATTCCTTAATTGGTCATCCATACCATCACTATTCTATTGGTAATTAATGCTTACATTTTGTCATAATGCCCTTTTTGCGCACAATCTTCTCTCTATGGAAGGTCTGGTTGTCATTGGTCTATTGTTGTTTTGGAGTACAAATAGATTTGTCTTCGAAATCATTTATCGTTACTTCTTGTTCCAACACAAGGGAATTATCCTAATTTTCAGTTGTACATAGAGATAATTCATCGATTTTCTCCTTTTGATTTTCTTGCTTCCTTTTCCAGACTTTTCCGCAATGTTATTTCTCTTGATTTGTTAGGGCACTTCTTTTTGCACTTAGTGCATATAGCACTAGTTGAGATTTGGTTTCAATCTCTTCTTGTTTTTTCTTCCAATATTTAGTGAACTTCTTTGAGTTCTCACACCAATGGGATTTATGTCCAAATAAGTTGCACTTGTAACATACTACATTATTGTAAAACTTTGCAACATGTCTAGAATGATTGCAAGTCCAACATATAATGACTCTATCAACATTTTCATGAACAATTTTGACTTTCTTGTTCATATATTCATTCTTATTGCATAACTCAAAATCCATAGATTTATTCCCAAATTTATTATAGGATAAGCAGTAACCAATAAAAATTGTGTACTTAAGCATATGTTGTCTCCTTAGTAGCCCAACATTCCTAAACTTGTAAATTATTTTTTGAGTGTCGCTTGGAGCTGTACTTCTAAAGATGCTTCCGTGGTTTTGACTTCTTACTTCATGTTCCCCATTTTGAAGAGATGGTTCTATTTTCCTGTCGACTTCGTTATTTTAGCCTAGACCAGATTTGTCAAATGGTGACCTTTGTTTTCTAAGAATCTCTTCCATAATTTTTGTGCTTTTGTTGAACATGTCATTTGTGCTCAGTTGTGTTTGTAGCTTAGCAACTTCATTTCTTAGTCCTTCAACCTCTTGTTCACTCTCTTGTTGTTGAGTTTTTTTTTCATTAATTCTTTTTTCATCCTCTGTACTTCTCTCTTTCAAAGGGATTATCTCAAGCTCTCAATATTGACAAACTTTTTCTTTCTCATGAAGTTGAACCTACTGGAAAACAATCACCTTATTGTCATGATCGATTTTACTTTGAGACTTTTGCAACTTATATATTAGGAACAAGGTCTCTTCATTTGATTCAATAACCCCTATTTATCTTTTTTGTTCAACATGTTTCCTTGATTTCTCCAATTCTTCCTTTAGAAACATAATTTATTTGGATAGGTCCCTACTTCTTAACATTGAACTTTAAATTTATACTTCTAGCTGGCTCTTGAGCATGATGATTTCCTTGAGTAGCTTCTAGTTTTCTACACCTAACCTTTCAAGTTCATAATCCAATGAACTGGTTTTAAACTCCTTTGTTTGAAATGTTTCATCCATCTCCTGCAGTTGATTGGTGAAATATGTTTCCATTTCCTTTGTCTCTTCTTCTTTCTTTTTCAAGGTTTCCATGATCTTGGTTGCAATGTTTTTTACTTCTTCTATAGTTTTTCTTTTTGTATGAATAACAAATCTTAATTCTTTAATAGCCAAGTCATCATAATTTTTTAAGCTTTTGCATCCTTCATTTTCAGAAAATGAATCTTCTTGATCCTTAACAAAACTTAGATTCCTTAGGTAAGGAATCTCTAAATTTTTTTAGAGTTCATGAGCTAAGGATTGAGATCCAACCACGATCCAACTTTACGCCTCACATTTGTTGGAAGGGTATTTAATATGGAATTCCTTGTTATTTCATGACATCTGTGAAGTCTCTTTGTAGTGATATTCTTTGTTTTCCCTATATAGGATTGTATCCATTTTCCATTGCATCCCAAGCCTCTAATTATAGGGTTTGTAGATATTCCTTCATCATAGTACTCCATGAGTGCTAATTTTATTCATTAAAACTCGGTTCTTCATTTTTAGAATATATTTCCTTTTAATCCATTCTTGCGTAGAAATCTAGTTTGCACTTGTGACCTTCCTTCTTATCCATGTCTACACAAAGATCTGTCTTCCAATTGTTAGATTGTTCCTAAAGAAACCTGTTCTGATATCAATTGTTGGAATGCTTAATGATACTGAGAGGGGGGCTAAATCAATATCATCCACAAATTAAACAATTGTTTTCCTTTAAAATTTATGCACTAATTTCAATTTCAATCTTAACAATAAAAGACAATTGTGCATAGAGTATTTGTAAAATAACATATTATATATAATTGTTGATTACATAGATATATGGGAGACACCAATATCCAAGATGTGAGCACCAACTCACTCATACATCAATATACTTGGGACACCAATCCCACATACAAGCACCAATTCACTATAACAAGAAACAACCTATGAGGACACCAATCCTCTATGCAAGCACCAACTTGTACTATTCAAGCTTCAACCTGTGAGGAAACCAATCCTCTGCACAAGAACCTACTTGCAGTGTTCAGGCACCAACCTGAGAGGAGACTACAATCTCCTATATTTTCCTCTTACTACTATCTTGGTTCTCCAACACCAACTAGAAGGAAGCTCCAATTCCCATCCTTTCCCCTTCCTTCCACCCTAAAATAGATGTAGATGTATTTCTAACACACTATCTTCTGATTTGTTTCTACGATTTGTGATCTCTAATATGCTACCTCAATATGTGATTGTTGCAAATACTGCTTTACTACCATTGCATATCTTTTGTGTAATCGTCTATGCGCCCCCAATGCACATTTAGATTTGCACACTCATATTTTCACAAAACATCCTTATATTTTAAACCCCAAAATATTCATCTTCGCACTTTTCAATCCTTATTTAATGGATTCACAATTAGAAGGGTCACCTCCTTTATTTATAAGAGTGTTGGATGACTTTATAAGTCAACTCAAAGCCTTATAGCACAAGGTTGACTAATATTCATGACAAATTTATAATCTAGCATATATCAATGATAACTTTGCAGGCCAACACATCATTTTGACATCGATGACAACTTTATTCTAACAAAGTCTAGTTATTTGTGTAGATTTTTTTCAAAAGCTTCCTCAAGATCTAGAGAAAAGTAGAAACCATGCAATATATACCATGAATCATTACACAAATACTCATCCGATAAGAATCGGTGTGAATATTACTTATTACATGTATGACATAAGCTTCTACTTTTGAGAACCTTTTATGGGATACATAGGTTTTATATTTTTTTGAGATACTTACATAGTTTTTCTACTTTCTAAATATTTGTGTAGATAAAATGTAAAATCACTACATGCATTCCCACAAAAAGGGGGCTAAAATGACTTTGTTGTACTTAGATTATCTTAGAATAAATGGTATTGGCTAAGAATCAACTCCAAAATTTTCATTGTTTCAAGTTCAAATATTCTATCCTATATGGGAATGGTGTGCAAATCATTAAAAATTTATATTCCTAAAGAAGTGGCTCATTGTCAAGTTCATGAATCCAACCATTTATTGGTAGATATATTCTATACACAAGTTGGAAAAAGGGGTATAGAGCATTGTCAAGTTCATGAAGCCAAGCGTTCATTGGTATATCACTTCTATAAACAAGTTGGCTAAAAGGGGTATGGATTTTTATGTATTTAGTATGAAACTCTTACTTTTTGGTGAAGAAATATGTAGAGAATTAATATATCTATATTTTCTTAAACATGCAAAGTAGCTTGCAAGTTTTTTAGATGAAGATCTGATACTAACATTGCAATGAGAATCTTGTGCTAAATGGATCAAGTTATTGCACCAAAGAGGTGCATTCTATAACCCAATATGGGAGAGATGTGTAACTCCTTCCGTGCTCATCCTAGAGCTAGACATGTGTCTTTTATAAAAAATAATAAAATATTATTAAAAATAACTTGTCGGCTTAAATTAAATTTATACTATTTAGAATTGCATTTATATAAAACAACATAAATTAGATAAACTAAAACCATAAAAATTAGATTACACATTTTCACTCTAAAAAAGGGTTTTCACCTTGAGATATTTGATCTCTCTCGATACTTGGTAAATCTCCTTTTAGATAGATCTATGTCAGTACAAAAATACCCAAGATGAAATTGATGTTGCATCTTGGACCAACTGAGAACATGGTTTCTCTCCATATGCATGTGTACATAACTTACATTACTAATATGGCAAATCGTGGCTCTTATGGAAAAGTTCTTAACTAGATGTGAGTTGTAGGGTATTTGTAACTTCTTTTTTTATTTAGTGTGGTTGAGATGGTTTAGAGAGATGATAGAAATGTTATGGATTTAATTCGATTGCTTTGAGCATGCATGTTGGATGTTGTGTGCTATTTATATTAATGTGTGTGTGTTTTGGAATTGTTTTAACTACATAAATGTTTTTATGTAAATTCATAAATTGATATTGACATGCACTAGCTTTATAATAATAAAGTCATATTAGTTATCAAAATAAAAATAATACTTTGTATTAAAAAATTTGGTATTTTACTGATCAAAAGTTGTCCATTTCTCTTTGATTATTAGTCTTGAATGTTATAATGTTGGAAAATGCATTGGAAATCTTTAGTAGTTGGTCCTCATAGATTATATTTTTCTGTACATATTTTAAGTTGTATGTATTTTAAGTTGCATGCAAAATTAGTTTCACATGTTATATGTTTTCTTTTGATTCAAAGTTCGTTTTCTTTCTTTGAAATTGGTTTGTACATTTTAATATATATGCAAAGGGTATTCAATTGCAGTTGTATTTATTGTGATGCAGAGTTTAGTTGCAGTCTGTGTAAGAAAGTGTTGACTCTTGCACTTTCTACTCCTTATGGACATAATTTTTGTAAGTTGTGCATATAAGATGTTTATGTTGGCTAGAAAGATGTGTGAGAATGTAAACAATGGGTGTTTGTTAAATTATAATAAGGGAATCATTGGATTTATGTGGGCATTGCCAAGGTTTCACTCAATGGAAATTGCAATATTTTGAACAGTCATCGATTTAGATGATTTTCATATGAAGTATGGAGACAGTTTTTGTCATGGACCAATATAAGTTCATTAGTGAATATTCAATTGGATACTCATATATATTATAATACTTGGCATTTTATATTATAATATAATTTACGTGGTTGAAATTATATATGTTTGTACTTGATATTATTTAGTGTTGTAATTAACTAATGTGACTTTTCATGATTCACATGTGTATTTATATTAGATGAACAATAATATTGTATGACATTTTTTAATTTGGTCACAATATCATACTAATCAATTTATATTGATTAATAATGATGTCAAATAAAATGAATATAAAACTACTAAATTAGTAGTTTATATTGATTAATAACGAATATAAATAAAGTGGATATAAAACGACTAAATTAGTCATTTATATTGATTAATAATGAAAGAAAATGCAATGAATATAAAACTACTAAATTGGTCGTTTATATAATGAATATGAAACTACTAAAAATAGATAAATGACTGCCACAAATAATAAATATGTGACTAAAAAAACTACTAAAATTTGCATATACACGACTATCAGTGGCTAATTTATAGTATCTTATAACGCAACCAACATTTAGTCATATTCTTTATTCATTAATTGGTTCTCTTGATTTATCATCTAGTAGTATATTTAGTCATGTAATTGGTCATTAATTGTGACAATCAATGACTCAATTAATGACCAAATATACGATTAAATATATTATAAGATGATGAATCAAGACAATCAATCAATGACTAAGCTAAATACAATTGAAAGTTAGTCATGTTATAAGACACTTAAAATTAGCTACGATTAGTCCATGACTGAAAAATAATCATTTATATGTGAATTTTAGTCTTTTTTAGTAACAAAATAGCCATTTTGTATTAGTGGATAGTTCCTTAACAAATTTTTCACCAACTTCTCCTCCTCAAACCCACAGTCCCTCCTTCTTATCTATTGAATGACCAAATAGGTCATATTTCCTTGGGTTGCTCCTAGCACATATTTTTCACTCTAGTAGAGTTCATTCCAAATCTCTCCGAGTTTGCAAAGGATACAATGACCATTACAATAGTGAAAATGCTTCATAACACTTACCATTCGAGGACAAATGGACCAATCAACACCAAGACTCTTGGAAGAATCAATTAGAGCACCCATCAAGAAGGAGTGAAAATAATCCCATCTCTGATGACCCTCTAACTTAATATCCCACTTGTCAAGGATACATTTAATGATAGGAAGTGTATGTATTATTCATGTATGGATAATATAATCCCACAAATAGGAACCATGGAATTTAAACTATGTTTATTTAGATTTCTAATCCAAATGGATACCAATGACCACCCACATGTTCCATTGATTTATAATGGTTCCACATCTTGGCATTCTTCTACAATTTTTAGGGTCTCGAACCTTCGAAGCATTTTTAGGCCCTAAACAATGCTCATTGGAACTACAAAGAGTCGAGGTTGTCATAGGATTACGTAATCATTAACCAAAAATTTTCTTCTCCTCGAGATATTTCCAACAAGCTATCATGCACCCCAGATGGAGTTTATATGTGGAAGTTGTGCTCTTGAAAAGTTAATGTATTAACTATACTCATCGTGGCCCGTATTTCTTTTGCCACTTCATCTCCTAGGGTTAGGGTTTTGGATATTTATGGATTTATCATCTTAGGGTTTCACACTTTATATTAAAAGGAACATTTTGTTTCTTGTAATGTTGGCTTTCAAATGGGTGTATCCAACACATCTCTCTTCACAGATAAGCTACCACCATCCAAGCTAATATGTATTAAACTTTGCAGTTTACAATGATTTTCCATTCCTCTCATTAATAGAATTTGGGTCTGACTATGATATTGTGCTCTCTGCAAAATATGTGTGTGTGTGTGTTTTCATTTTATATTATTTCCTCCATTTTATTCTCTAAATAATCCAGATCAATTGCATACATATGAAGAGGGGGGAGTTGAGACCATTTAATATCCCTCCTCCAACTCATTGCCATGATATGATGGGTTTTACAATAAGGAGCTCCCATTCTTAAACCATATCACTTTATGGGGAGGGGTACATGGAGTTTGAATTTCTTCCCACCTCCTTTCCCTTTGATGTCGAGGAGAGTTTGCATTAAGTCATTGATGGATAAGATAATCCCACACATAAGAAACCGTGAAATTGAAGTATTCTTATTCAAAAAAGGAATAAGATATTGCATACATATGAACATGGGGGGCATTTAGACCATTTAATACCCCACCTCCACCTCAAAGTTGGCCATGATATTATGGGTGTTATAGTAGGGAGCTCCCATTCTTAAACTGCATCACTTCATGGGAGGAGGCATATGGAGTTGGAATCTCTACCCCACTCATTTACTCCTAAGCGCCTTTCTTTTATTTGGGCCCAACATTTTGTCAATGGTTTACCTTAACTTTTAACATTTATATAATTGGATAGTGTCGAACGTATTTGATATTAAGTTCCATATATATAGCTCAATTACATATTTTGACAAACGTTAAATTAATAAGATCTTTTCTAGAAAGAGTAATTAACATTAAATCTCTAATCATTGTCACCTTTCAAACCCCTCTACTTTGAAGCAATATCAATGCTTGAAGCACCACAAATGCTTCATTTTTTTTGTTAATGGTAATGCCCAGTCTCCATGCAAACTCCAAGAATTTCTATCCATCGTAGTCATAAATGACCCCATGCACCTATTGCCCTTTATAAACACATAGCCTCCCCACATGGAGCAAAGGGGACATGGGCTGTAGCGCAATCTTGAAGACATAATACTAACCTGAAGCCCCTTTTTGCGCACATGCAAAACTGAAAAGTGAAGCCAATTAACACTAAAAATACAATAAAATTTGAATTTCAAACTATTTTT
This sequence comes from Pseudotsuga menziesii, assembly GCA_001517045.1. Classification (NCBI taxonomy): domain Eukaryota; kingdom Viridiplantae; phylum Streptophyta; class Pinopsida; order Pinales; family Pinaceae; genus Pseudotsuga; species Pseudotsuga menziesii. Next base: position 57,922 of record LPNX010682054.1, on the reverse strand, counting down.
CATATTTGTATTGGGTATCTGTATAAACTGGAAAAAAAACCTTGAGCACCCTAGACTTCACCCAATTTTAAAATGAAACTTTCATCATTACCTTAAATCCCACCTCAAACACTCTTTTACCCTTCATGTGTGAAAGCTAACAAACATTATATATTTTATCCAACTGAAACATCACTTCTCTCAATGGACTAAATTACTAATGTCAAAATTGATCATTACGTACTTTCCCTTGTCACACCTCACTTCTCTTTGACCCAATAATATATATGACAAAACCATCCTCTTACATAGGTTTTTACAAAGGACAATACTCTTCACCAAGTTTGTTATAATGTCGTGTTGCAACTAAGACTCCTCATTCAATAAAACAGAATAGAAATGACAAAGTTATCCATTATATAGTTTGCTTTATAGAAATATAAATGACATAAATCATCATTGCATAGTTTGCTTTATCTAATTAATAATAATAACGACAAAAATCATCATTACATAATTTGCATTATAAAATAAAAATGAAAAAAAAAACATCATTACATAATTTGTTTTATAAGTAAACTCCCATTATTATTATTATTTTAGATAAATGATATTAAAATATTTGTTTGTCACTATTATATGTTCTTCTTTCAGTTATTCTAGTTTAATGATATTAAAATAATTTATTTGTTATCGTGAAGAACTGCGAACACTGCTCCTTACTGGAACCGCTTGAAACTTGCACGGCCTTTCTTGGTTGAATTCGATCTCAATATTGATAGCTACTAACTCGTGGTGTGAGCCCGTGTGTTTTATCTGAATATTAACAAGAGCCATTATTTTTTCATATGGAAATATGCACGGGAAACTCAGCAATACTTCCCCACATTAGTGGATGGTAGAGGTCGTAAACCGTCGGCCATCCTCGCAGAAGGCCTAACTCCAAAGGACTCAAGGCTCGAACCCATGACCTCTCCCCGAACCGAGAGAGTGTGCACATGTCTTACCAATTGAGCTAACCCTTGGGGCTATTAACAAGAGCCATTTGCAAAGACCAAGAGAACAAGATGAAGATCACACCCTCATTTAACTACGTGGAGGTAAAGTTTGGCAGTCCAGAGACAAGAAAGCTTTAGCAATGATCACTATCACTGTCAGGCGCACTTGCAAGAAGAGTTGAGCCAACACATTTGGTCTACAAAATCTTGTTTTGAAGCCTTAAAGACATTAAAAGACTTATATGACTCACATTCTAAAATGGAGGTGATTCAATTAATGTTAAAATTGTTCAGTTTGAAAGTAAAAGATAACGAAAGATTGCATACAGAGAGAAATCCTTTGGAAAGAAGACAAGCGATCCTGGTAGAGAATCTGTTTGCTTTGTTCAAAATGCAAAGAACCAGTCCAAAGACCCTTCCAAGGGAGATAGCAGCAAAAGAGGACGAGGAAGAAGAAATTTCAGAGGTAGAGGGTGTAGAAACAACTCAAGCAAAAGATCAGATCTAAAGTGCAAGTGTTGTGGGAAGAATGGACATGAAACATATCAATGTTGTTCTTCTTAGGAATCCAGCAAAGGAAGACACCATCAAAATAAAGAAGACAAAAATAACGACCAAGAGGCTGGTAAAGCCCTTGATTCTACTCATTGTATTGTTGCACATTGTAATCTTGCCATTAATGAGGAACTTCTCTTTCATCTTAGAAAGATCGTTGACTACTTGATATTGGTGCAACTTCTCACGTGAATTTTAGGAAACATTTTTTTGAAGAAGTAATGACATTGTAAATGGCATAGCATACTTTGTAAATAAATCTAGCCTCAAACCAAAGGGAATTGGTTCAATCACGCTCAAGCTGTTTGGTTTCCATGATTTTGTGTTAAAGAATGTTCTTTATCTTCAAGAATTGTAGAGAAGCTTGTTGTCCTTAGTGTAGATTCGACAACAAGGCGATTCCATCCACATGTTTGATGGTTTGTAGAGATAAGGAAATCCTTTGACAACAAGGTCATCATGACCAAGTATGAAGATGGAAAGCTATTGAAGTTGAGGGGCTCTTCTGCAAGAGTTCAAAGCTTTCCCTACACATCTCAGTATTAAGAAGGTAATATGTCATCCAGTTTATTGTGGCATGCAAGATTTGGTCAATTGAATTATAACAGTCTTCGTTTGTTAAGAAAGAATGGTGTATTTGGTTTGTCCACCATTCCTAGGCAAAACAACAAATGTGATGCATGCATATTAGGCAAACATAGTAAGCAGCCATTTCAAGAGTCTAAATTCAGAGCATGTAGAAAGTTAGAGCTGATTCACTCTAACTTATGTGGTCTCATGCCAATTCCTTATGCAAATGGTACTAAGTACCTCATGAACTTTGTTGATGACTATTCGAGAATGTTTTGGGTATATTTATTGAAGACAAAGTCTGAAGCATTTCAAACATTCAAGAACTTTCATGTATGGATAGAGAATCAAGCACAAGCTCATATCGATACATTTCATTATGATAATGGTAAAGAATACACCTCTAATGATTTTGAAGACTAACTTTGTAAACATGGAATTACACATGAAACTTCAGTTCCCTACAATCCTTAATTAAATGATGTGTCAAAAAGGATGAATAGGACATTAATGAATATGGCACGAACAATGATGTTTTTCAAGAATGTGAAACCAATGTTTTAGGGTGATGCAATAGTATGTGCAGCATATTGAGAAAATGAAGTCTATCCCATGCTCTTGAAGACAAGACTCGACATGAAATGTGGATTGGCCACCTTCCTTCAATTAGACATCTCAAGATTTTTGGTTCCCCCTGCTACGCCTTGATGGCAAAGAAGCAAAGAAACAAACTTGGTGCCAGAAGTTGAAGATGCATTTTCTTGGGATATTTAGACACCTCCAAGGCATATTGTCTTTATGATGATGTAAACAATAAATTTTTTGTTTCTAGAGATGTCATTTTTCTTGAAACTATTAAAAATGACAAGTCTATTGAAAGTGTTATGTATCTAAATATTTATGAGCAATTAATTTAAATATTAAATATAATATTAATTAAGTTGAACATAGGGTAACACAATTTCATTGAAATGGTGTGTTTAGACCTATTAAAGGTCTTCTCAATTATTGTAAAAATCATCATTTCAATTATTATTTGATAGTGGCTAAATTCGAATTATGTGGGTTTAGATTTCCTTTGCTCCAAGTGGTATCAGAGCCACATTTGGCTCCTTGAACTCCATAAGTCATATGCTCCAACAACCAGCTGCTCCGTCCCTTCGCTTTCCTCACCCTCTCACCACCTTCTCCCATCACCTTCATGCTTCCCCCACGATTCACCCCCCACCCGCACTCCCCCATCTTCCTTCCACCATTGCACTGCATTTCTCCACCTCCACCACACCATGCTTCTCCATCTGCTCCACTGCACCACCTTCCCCATCATCTCCACTGCATTTCCTCCCCCATTGCACCACCTCCCCCATCTGCTCCACTGCACCGCATTCTCCACCTCTGCGCATTTCCTTCTCACCCACCTGTACATCCTCAACTCGTGCTCCCAATCAGTGCACACCCAATCTTCCACAGCCACCACCTGCACACATTTATTCCTGGCTTCGCCACCCTCCTCACCACAGCGCCACTTCTCTTGCAAGCGCCAGCCCAACTCCCTCACACCTGCTACACTTATCCCCACGCTTCGCCTCCATTCCCACCTCCATGCAACCTGCATAAAAACAAAATTAAATATTATAATATTTTATTTATAATATTTCAAACTTTGTTTTATTCTTATTAAAACAAATAATAAAATAAATATTTTTTACATAATAATTAATTATTAACTTTAAATCTCACCATCTTTAGTAAATAAAAAAAAAATCCTCCTTGTACAAGGAGTATGTCAAAAATGAAGGAAATTAAGGATAGAATAGAGATTTTGGGAAAAAACCAAGCCCATGATTCTAAAAATATCGAAGGTTTACACTCAACACTCAGCCAAATCGAAGCAAAACTACAAAAAGGAAAAAACGAATTATCAGAAATTGTTAAAAAAGAAGTCAACGAAGCGGTATCTTGGTAGATGGAAGGAGTAAAAAGGGAAATATTAGTATTGTTCGAATCCGGATTAAGCAAACTCAAGCAGCATTTAGAAGACCCATTTACCGCATTAGTTGGAAAGGTGTCAAAGGAAGACCAACCACCCTCAAGTTCAATCCATCATAAGACAATTCCTCCCATAAGGGAAATTCCACAAGAAGAGATCGATCACGAACAACCGCTCTCTCCTCCAAAAAATAAGTGGATATCAAATGAAACCCAAGTTAGAATTGTCAAAATTCAATGGCAACACAAAACAGAGCGTGGTGTGGATCAACAAGGCAGAAGAATTTTTTTCCATACACAATATCACATCCAATGAAGAAATGATAAAATATGCCTCGATGCAACTAGAGGATCCGGCATACAGCTGGTACATGTGGTGGAAGGTTACAACATGGACAACTAAGCACAATTGGAACACTTTCAAAAATGACTTCTTTAAGAGGTTTGAGTATTTAAAATAAAAAGACTTCCTCACAAAACTAGCCATACTGTAGCAGAAAGGTGACGTCGATGAATACACCAACAAATGTGAACCCCTAGCGACACATGTGCCGAAAATCACAAACAGTCAATGCCTACAACCTTATGTGTATGGACTAAAACCCTATATTAGGGATGAACTAGAGCTACTAAATGTATCAACCTTGTACAAGGTGAGACGCAAGGAAAAAATCATCGAGGAAAAAATAAAAAAGACGTGGAACAAGAACCATGATAAAGATTGAAGGTTCGTCCAAAATAACAATACCGACACCAAATACCAACCACCACATCTAAGAAGTGACAACAAACCCACTTTAGAAGTCCAACGAATGAAAGAAGGAAAGTGTAAATATTGCGGAGAGAAGTGGGACCCAAAACACATATGCTTGAAAAAAGAGACCACCAAGAACTTATCTCAATGTGAAGCAAAATAGGAAGACAAGTCAAACAGCGAGGAATCTGACATAGAAGAAACATGTGACATCCAAAATCCTTCGTCGGATTCAGAAGATGAATACATGCCCAAGATATCAATTGCAACCATAACATGAATACACCAACCACAGACATTAAAACTTAAAGGGCATATAAAAAATAACAATGTTGTCGTCCTATTTGACACGGGAAATACCCATAATTTCATTGATGTAAGTGTTGCAAAGAGGCTTAACCTTTTCATATATCCAATACCCAACATGAAGGTAATGGTCACAGATGGAAAGAAGATCGAAAAAGTGGGAAAATTCCACAAAGTTAAGCTGCAAATACAAGACTATAACCTTGAGTCAGAATTTTACGCAATACCCTTAGGAATAGTTGATGCAATATTAGGAATTCAGTGGCTCCAAACACTAGGTACCTACTCAGCAAACCACCAAGAACACTTTATAAATTTTAAGTGGCAAGGAGAAAAATACAAATTGTATGGATTCCAACCCCCTCGCACACAAATTGTGTCATCCCACAAAATGGAGAAGCTAATTCTAAAGGGAGCACCAACGTATGTCGTACAATGCCAAGAGATGGAATTCTTAACTTCAAAAGTGGTTAAACCAGGTCAACCAGATATCCAAGGACTAATCCAAAAGTACAAAAAGGTATTCGAAGATCTCCCCATGGAGTTACCACCAGAAAGGAAGATCGAGCATGTCATTGAAATTAAGTCGAGATCAAGCCCCTTCAATGTTAAACCCTATAGGTATACACACCATCATAAGACAGAGATTGAAATATTAATCCGCGATTTACTAAAGTGTGGAGTGATTACAGAAAGTAGTACTGGTACAAAATAAGGATGGGTCATTTAGGCTATGCATCGACTACAGAGGACTAAACAAGATAACTATTACATACAGATTCCCCATTCCATTTATCGATGAAATGTTGGATGAGCTGCATGGCGCAAGGTACTTTTCAAAATTAGACTTAAGGTCAGGATATTACCAAATAAGAGTAAGGCTAGAAGATGTGGCGAAGACAACTTTCCGGACCCATCAAGGACATTATGAGTTTAAGGTAATGCCCTTTGGGCTAGCTAACGCTCCAACGACATTTCAAGCAACCATGAATAACCTATTTTAGCCATTCCTAAGGAAGTTTGTACTAGTTTTTTTTATGACATCCTCATATACAGTAAGACATGGAAGGACCATCTTGTACATTTGGAACAAGTACTCTCTATTTTAAAAGAAACTTGGTTCTACGCTAAGATGTCCAAATGCACGTTCGATAAGGAAGAAGTGAGTTATCTTGGTCACGTAATATCTAATGAAGGAGTCAATGTAGATCCCGAAAAAATCAAATCAATCACAGACTGGCCCAAACCCACTAACATCTCCAAGCTAAGGGGATTCCTCAAGCTAACTGGATACTATAGAAGATTCATTTGGAATTATGCGCACTTAACCGCACCCTTATCCAACCTTCTAAAAAAGAATGCATTCGAGTGGAGTGAAGAAGCAGATAAATGTTTTGAAATCTTGAAAGGAATTATGTCCTCCACACCTGTACTAGCTACCCCAGACTTATCCAAACCATTTGTAATAGAATGCGACGCTTCAGGTTATGGATTGGGAGCAATACTAATGCAAGATGAACACCCGATCGATTTTGAGAGCAGGAAATTAAACAAGCGAGAACAATTGAAGTCTACATACGATAACGAAATGTTGGAAATTATGCAGGCATTAGAAAAGTGGCGTCAATAACTCCTAGGGAGAAAATTCATGATCCGCACAGACCACAATATTCTTCAATACCTACTTCAACAGAAAACATTGTCCACTGAACAACATAAGTGGATAGAAAAAATCTTTTCTTTCGACATGGAAATAATACATAAAAAGGGGAAGGAAAATGTAGTTGCAGATGCACTCTCTAGAAAAGATGAGGATATTACCTCTTACTCCATTTCAGACGCAATTCCAAAATGGCTAGATGAAATATGAAGAGAATACGCCAAGGATCCAGAAAAAAGCACTATAATTAACAATTCCAACCATGACCCCAAGTTTGATGGAAAAACGATATCCTTTGGTATAAGGGGAGGATTTATTTAAACTCAAACTCTAAGTTCAACGTTAAGGTAATGAAGGAATCCCATGATTCACCAGCTGCAAGACACGTAGGATTCTTCAAATCTTATTATAATGCAAGAAGGTCATTTTTCTTGAAGGGAATGCAAAAAGATATCCATCAATATATGCAAAAATGCAACAAATGCCAGAGGAACAAAAACAAAAAATGTCTTAACCCCGGGGCTACTCCACCCCCTACACATTCCAAACCAGAAATGGGAAGAGATATCAATGGACTTCATTGATGGATTACCTCCGTTGGAAGGAAAGGACAAAATCCTTGTAGTGGTCGATCGATTAACCAAATTTTCACACTTCATGGCTGTTACCAACTTTTTTGAACCATAGTTTGGTTACCTGAGGAGCCGCTGGTTGACAGACTTGTTCAAAGTCTGATTCCAGTGTATCAGTTGATCCGTCTGCATGTCTAGCCAATATTGGCTAGCCAGTTTTTTATTTGAATAATTTTGACCATGGTCCCACAGGGTTTGTAATAAAATGTGCTAGTAGGATATTTTTGAGTGGTTCAGTCTCCTGAGACGTAGAATCTCAAATAAGGTATTCTAGGGAGTTTTTTTCCCCTGACAATTATGCGTTTCCTTCAGCCGAGTATAATTGATGAGGTTTTCTCCTGCTTCCTCCAAAGTTGGAATGCCCGATGTTGAATTCTGGGCCTTTGGGGGTTATTAGAGCCCAACCGAGTGTTATAAACCTATTAGGCATTTTTTAGGTAGATCATGGTCATGTCCTAAGTCATCTGGACATATAAAAAATTTCGAAAAAATATTTTTCGAACAGTGAAATTTTTTTTTAATTTTTTAATTTTTAATTACTTTTCCTAAAATTTTTGGGTTAATTTTTCCATTAATTAAATGGAAAAAACCCATTTGTAATAAATCAGTCATTCGGACTCCGAATTTAGTGATTGAAGGCTCTAACCTTAAGCCAAAAATCATTCTTGATCAGCCAGCTAGTCAAAACCAACTTTCAAATCAACAATCGGACAGATAATGCCTTTTTTCTCAAAAAAGTCAGTTTTGAGGAAAAAATGAATTTTAATTAAAAAATGGTTATTTTGGATAAAATTAAAACTCTCCAAATTAATCCAAATTCAGCGAAATAAAAGGCCAAATAACATCTCACCGAGAATTAATGAGCAAAGGCCAAATAACATCTCACCGAGAATTAATGAGCATTGGGATTAACGAAAAGTAGGTTCAGTCAACATTTAATGACCTGGAGGCCTTCTTAACCTAGCTATTGCGCCCGGCCCCTTTAGTCAGGCTCATGTGTGGGTGAGGTGCAGTGCTCTCATTCGACCGGTTTTTTGATCGAGGCTGAACTGAAGCTTTCACTGATGACTACTAGGCAGTGGCTCCTCTAGACCTGGCAAAGTAGGTTTCCAAACCTAGCAGTTGGCTTTCTTATGCAGCGGGAAGTCTCCTGCTACCATTCACACCCCTCCTCAGCTGGGTTGCGCCTTCCACACGTGTGGATTCATTTGAGGGTTGTTTTCAGTGCTGAAGGTTGGAGTGGGGGCACCTTGCCTGGGTGGAGGCATCCCCTCACTCATGGTTCTCTGATTTAGGTCCGGCATCTCTATTTGGTGGCCAGGCTGGTTAGGGTTTGAAGATTGGTTTTAGGGTTTTAGCACTCTCTCATTGTACAAATAGAGGCTCCTTTAGCTCTATTCGGATGGATTTTTTTGTAGAGAAACTCGGGTGAAACTTTTGTAATTGCTTGTTGCTTCTATGCAACCATTGGAATAAAATTAAGGCTTTGGAGGCTCATGTGGTGTGATTCTTTGGATGATTTCGCTTGATGGATGAGGTGATGTTGTTTTAATGCTTTTCTTTCTTGTCTATTTGAGATTATGATGTTATGTTTTAGAAGGCTTCTGTAAGCACATAAGAACAGGTATTTGCGGTTTGCAAGTTAGTTGTTTATTGATTTACTTTTATAATTTGAAAAGGAGCACTGTTTTATTCAGTTATAGTTCACGCTCTTCTTTATTTCAATTTGTGAACAATACATGATCTAATCTTTTGTATGGCAAGTCTATGAGTGTTATTTTGCAAATCCTTCCATCCAACCAAGCAGAAGTTTGAGCTCAGCTGCATCTTCTTCTCTTGGAGTCAAGTATGCTTTTCTGGTAATTGCATGCTTCACGAGATCCAAGTGCTTTAAAAAGATCCACAGGTTTGACCATTCTCTCCTTGCTTTTATTCATCATTCAAATTAAAAAATCTTTATTTTCTTGGGATTAGGGAATGTTTGGGCTAAAGTGAACATTCATTCACTTAGCCTTTGCCCCGGTTGGCTGCCCTGTGCTTTATTTTTAGCCTTTTAGGCCTTTTATTTGCAACATTTCCTTCCTTTTGTTTGCTGTCCACTTTTCCCCATTTTTACCCTTTTGGACAGCCCTCTTTTGCCTCTTTGTTTCCACTTTTAACAGCCCCTTTCCATCCTTTTCTTCAACCGTATTTTGGGCTGTACTTTCAGCCTTTTTCACCCTCATTTGCAGCCCTCTTTCTCTGATTTGCAGCCCTCTTTCTCACTTAGTTTCCAGCCTTCTTTGACTTGTATTTTCCCCTCTTTTCACCCTTTTTTCACCCCTCTTACCTTGCCTTTTTCCTGCCTCTTTTCTTCCTTCTTTTCAGTGAGTTTGGGTAAATGTTCGTAGCAAGTTTGTAGATTAAATTTCAAGTTATTTTTGATCAACCAATATCATAACAAGTGTGTGTCTAGAGCTCTTAGATTGCATACAAGTGAAGGAGAGCCCAAAGGCCACAAACAAACAAGGAGTGCAAGAAGAACAAAAGGACTGCTATCCCTTCTCTTTCATCCCCTTCTTTCCCCGTTCTTCCAAGAAGCAAAGAACACATCATCATTGTAAAAGATTAATAAAAAAAAGGCTGAGTGGGAGCAAGTCTCCTTTCTTTTCTACTCCCCCTATTTTGGGGAAGTGTGTCTTGTGTTCATTTTCATGATTTACTTAGTTCAGTTTTCCTTAAGCAATTAGTTTAGCTCTCTAATTAAACTTAGTTTCATTCTTACTAATTGCTAGTTGTTCCTTAGCTTCATTTCCACTAATTGCTAGATTCATCACTGCTTGTTGGTGTCTTGTTATAAATTGTTAAATCATAAAAAGAACCAAAATCTCTTGAATCTCACCCTAAGGTGGATCAAGAGTGCTCTCTGTCGGAGATTTTTAATCAATCACCTTTCATATTAATTGTTGTGTTTGTTTAATCAAATCATCCATCAGTAAGACTCTTGAACTTGCAGAAACACAAGTCAAGAGCACTCTCTATCGGAGAGCATCTTAGGTTTGCACAACCCTTGCATTAGTTTCATCTAGATTAGCTAAGTCTTTTGAACCACTGTCATAAGACGAGGTCAAGAGCGCTCTCTATCTGAGGGTTTTAATTAATTAACTTAATAAAATTTGCAACTCACGCCCCTTTAATTAATTAACCCCCCTCCCTCCTTGCCAGAGTATGCTTTGACCGATCCTAGATAGGAGTACCCAGAAACGGCACTGGATCTTTAAACCTCGCAAGAGTAACCTAATAACACTTAAACACCTCGTAACCAACACACCGGCGTTGTAGGGATTCTTTCAAAGTACTTCCTAGTAGAGGCACCAGAACCTCCCGTTGTCATAGATTCTTGGCTAGCTGGTCACTTAACAATATCAGCCTGGGATATTGGGCAGGCCCAACATGTCTTCAATGGAGGCAAATTAGAAGAGTCTCCCGGCTTTGACAAACCTTCGTTCACACCCTAATCAAGAGCATTTTTTTAAATTCTTAAAATCTACCAAGAGCACTTGCAAAACCTAATATTCACTAGATTAATTCCTAGACTTTATTTCACGCATTTATTTGACTCCATAAGGCACTGGTCCTTCGTTATAATTGAGTAATCATCTATCTTGATCAACTGTCTATGGTCTATTTTTGTTGATTATATCTGAATTCTTAAGTTACAAGTCTGGAATATTTGCTTATCTTTCAGTCTCTTGCTAGAAACGTGGATTGCTCTAATTTACGTGTCACATTCATAAACTTAATCATTTCTAATCACAAGTAACTCCTAAACAACACCCATCCGCATCCAAAACATCTTAAAACTTAACTTAAACATTCAGCCATAGAAAAATCTTTGTTAGGGACTACCCCCCTTGGATTCATTAGGAGTTAGCCTAAATGGAGGAGCTAGGAGTAGGTGACAGTACCTAGCTCTGTGCTTGCCCTCAAGGTCACACCTCTCCCACTTTTTCAAGTGAGGAGATAGCTTTCGAAATATTTCTGATGCTGGTGTGCAATCGGCGGACAACAATGGCAATAAAAAAATAGACACGACAAAACAAATTGCAGATATATTTTGCAAGAATATCTACAAATTACATGGCTTTCCAAAAGTCATCATCAGCGACAGAGATGCAAAATTTAATGGAAAAAATTTTAGGGAATTTTTCAAACAAGTAGGCACATCACTCAATATGAGCTTAGCTTACCACCCCCAAACAGATGGTCAAAATGAAGTCATAAATAAATGCTAAGAAGCATATATACGTTGTTTCATAACATATAAGAAAAAACATTGGTCTCAATGGTTACACTTAGCATAATGGTGATACAATTCAACATACCACACCTCTACAAAAATGACCCCCTTCCAAGCTTTATATGGATATGAACCTCCAAATTGGAAGGAGTTAGTTATAAACGACACTAATGTTCCGAAAGTAAGGAACCAACTAGAGAAATCTCAAAAAATGATTGAATTACTCAAGGATAACTTAGTCATGGCACAAAACCATATGAGGCAACAAGCAGATCAACACAGAACCAAAAGAGAATTTGAAGTAGGAGACTGGGTGTTCATAAGACTCCAACCCTATAGACAGGTATCTCTTAAACACGGATGAAAAAACAAGTTGGCCCCAAAGTTTTATGGACCATACCAAATTACCAAAAAGATTAGTCAAGGTCCGTATAAATTACAATTACCTGATAAAATTCGTATCCACAATGTCTTCCATGTATCATGTCTCAAAAAAATGTTGGGGCAACATCAAATGGTGCAAACAATACTTCCTATGTTAGATGAAGAAGGAAAGATCATTTGGGAACCAGAGGCAATCATTGAAACCAAAGAAAGACGGCTTTGTTCTCGAACATTTAAGGAATATCTCATTAGGTGGAAGAATTTTCCAGATGAAGACGCATCATGGGAGACAAAACATTTTCATCAACAATATCTGTCTTTACCCTTGCTTTGAGGACAAAGCATTCTAAAAGACAGCAACAATGTCATGTGTCTAAATATTTATGAGCAATTAATATAAATATTAAATGTAATATTAATTAATTTGAACATAGGGTCACACCATTTCATTGAAATGGTGCGTTTATACCTATAAAAGGTCTTCTCACTTATTGTAAAAATCATCATTTCAATTATTATTTCATTGTGGCTAAATTTTAATTATGTGGGTTTAGATTTCCTTTCCTCCAGAAAGATAGCTTGATCGTATGGAGAAGTTTTCTCATTTAAGACGTATTATGAATTTGATAATGAAATTCCACATATTGATTGGGGATCCTGATATTGGATCAATATCAATTTCTGGAATTTCCTTTTGAAGCGCCAACAACCCCTCATGAAGAAAGCCATGATGAAGAAGTTTCAACCACTTCACATAAACAGGAGATTTAACTGGATAGTGTGATTGAGAGGATTGGATGATTGAACCTTGAAGAGAATGAAGCACCTCCATCTGATCAACATGGACCATCAAGGAAGATTCTGAAATGGGCTACAAAGACAGTTGAAAGTGTCCATCCAAATGAAGTTGGAAATCCAGGAACGAGAAGTTCAACAATACAATAAGATGGAGGAGAACCAGATAACTCAGGTGATGACATGGATGTCCCATTTAAATTGTGAATTGAATTTATCTTGTAATTTTGAACCAACTTCCTCTATAATTTGTTGCTTGTGATGAGTGGAAAGAAGTAATGTAGAATGAGTATGATGCACTCATGAAGAATGGAAGTTGGAAGCTGGTTGAGCCTCTAGTTGTAACCAAACCAATTGGATTCAAGTGGCTATACAAGAACAAATACAAATCAGATGGATCACTTGACAAGCACAAAGCAAGGCTCGTGGTGAAAGGCTATGCACAAAAAGAAGGAATTGATAATGAAGAAACATTCTCCCCAACATCAAAATGGGATACCATCTACACTCTGCTTTCATTGGTTGCACAAAATGGGTGGAATGTCCACCAGATGGATGTAAAAACAAATTTATTGAATGGAGACTTGAAAGCAAATGTCTTTGTGTCTCAATTAGAAGGTTGTGTTGTGAAGGGATAAGAACACAAGGTATGCAAACTTATCAAATCTTTGTATGGCCTGAAACAAGCACCTCGAGCATGGTATGGAAATCTAACCGAGCATCTTCTAAACCTAAATTTCAAACATTATAATCTTTATGATGCATCATTGTTTATGACAAGGCTAATTTTAGGGCGAAATTTATCCCATGGGCTATTTTTAGGGGGTTTTATCGAAAAAAAGATTCGCCATTTTGCAATTTTTAAAGCCATGTTTCACCCAATTTTGATGGCGTAAACTTTTTTCTCCCTAAAAATCACCAAATTATTATATAAACGATATAAAATCCTTGGAAATTAAAATATTTTTTGAAAAATATTGCCAAACATTTTATAGTTGGTGTTTTAAGAAGTGGTAAGATTCGCCAACATTTATACACTTTTAAATAAGTATGGTTTCTTAAAATTATCCCTGGTTTATGAACAAAGTTGTAAGAATTGTTTTGTTTCTTATGGTGTTTGTAGATCACCCTTTGATGACATGGAACAATGAGATTTATATAGCATCCATAAAGAAAAAATTGAAGAAAGGATTTGAAATGACTGATCTAGGACAACTTCATTACTACTTAGGAATTGAAGTGAATCAACACCCTAAGTACGTATTCATATCTCATAAAAGGTATGTTGGAGAATTATTGAACAAATTTTGCATGACAGAATGCAACCCTCTCTCAACTCCAAAGGAACAAAAGTTGAAGCTCACATCAAGTGAAGGAAAAGAATTTGAGGATGGGACCAAGTACTAATACCTTGTAGGAAGCCTTACCTTCCTTACCACTACCAAACCATATATTTCGTATGTTGTTGGAATTCTTTCCAGATTCATGCACAAACCTTGTGAAGGACACTGGTCTGCCGCAAAGAGAGCTATAAGGTACTTGAAGGGAACTCAAGACTCTGGACACAAGTACACTAAGGTGGAAGACTTCAAAATCATTGGGTACATTGATTCAGACTTCGATGGAGACAAATAAAAATAAGTTTCCACTTATATATACACAATGAGTGTTGGATCAATAGTTGCCTCTTGAAGATCACGCAAACAGTCAATTCCAATAGATTCAGCAACAAAATAAGAATACGTGGCAGTTGCAGAAGCAACAAAGGATATTGTGTCGCTCGAGAAGATACTTGAAGCTTTGCAGGAGAAGCAATGTAATTCTACTCCATGATTGATCGACAACACTTTTGCAATCAAGTTGGACAAGAACCCCATATTCCATGATCGAACCAAGCACATCAACACAAAGTACCATTTGATTCGACATCATGTAGAGCCTAAGACATTCCATTTACAACATTGTTCCATGGATGAGAAAATTGCATACATTTTCACCAAAGCACTTGGATGAGAAAAGTTTGAAAAGTTTAGAACCATGCTCGAACTCACAAACACCTCTTCATATTATGAGGGGAATGTTGGAAACCTAATCCTTAGGATTATGGTTCCACACAATTTGTAAATATGTATATAAATAAAGAAGATGAATAGTCGTCGAAAGCCAAAAAGACAGGTTAGTAGATGAAACACAAACAACCTTATTAGTTGTATAAATAAATGCATTTGTAGAGTAATAAACCAATTCAGGAGTTATCCACTTGACACTATTTTATTCTAAACTTATTAATTAAAAAAATAATTCTATAATATTTATCATTTATTATGTATATAATTTGTAAAAGTAATTTCAATTAAAACAAATACCCATATAATGGTTTAAGACTATTATTTATAATATAATTATTACAAAATGGAGTAAGCTAGCTATGGAGCAATCCTCCCTCATCGGACGGAGGAGGAGCAAAGTTAACGTTGACTTTGCTCCTCCTCCGTCCGATGGAGGGAGGATTGCTCCATAGCTAGCTCACTCCAATTAAAAAATTAATAGAACATTTTAGTCTTACAAGTTTTTAATGCTCTATCCCCAAAAAAATATCTATAATAATTATCATTTATTGTGTATATAATTTGTAAAAGTAATTTCAATTAAAATAAATATCCATA
Organism: Pseudotsuga menziesii; assembly: GCA_001517045.1. NCBI lineage: Eukaryota > Viridiplantae > Streptophyta > Pinopsida > Pinales > Pinaceae > Pseudotsuga > Pseudotsuga menziesii. The sequence goes on along the minus strand of LPNX010682054.1, from coordinate 42,355 downwards.
TAATGGTTTAAGACTATTATTTATAATATAAAAAAATAACATTTTAGTCTTAAAGTTTTTAATGCTCTATCCAAAAAAAATTCACAAATTAGATTATATAGTCGAAATGTTTTGTCATAGGGTATGTTAAAGAATATTCGACACCAACATAAGTAGTTTAATAAAGTCTCAAGGAGCTCTACAACGCTTTCGAGGTTTTGAGAGTCGTAATTGTATCTTGAACCAACAGCTAAGGTTCGATCCCTAGCCATGCCTACCCCTTTATTCTTGACTGGCCTCAGCTGAGGGTGTTTTTTTTCCTGGAATTATGGGGATCCTTAGCGCAGCTACCTGTAGAACCTCTTATGTGCAGGGATGATTTTAAGGAACCATACTTATTTAAAAGTGTATAAATGTTGGCGAATCTCACCAATTCTTAAAATGTCAATTATAAAATGTTTGGCGATATTTTTCAAAAAATATTTTAATTTCCAAGGATTTTATATCGTTTATATAATAATTTGGCGATTTTTAGGGTGAAAAAAGTTTACCCCATCAAAATTGGGCGAAACAGGGCGTCAAAAAATGCAAAATGGCAAATCATTTTTTTGGAGAAAACACCCTAAAAATAGCCCATGGGCTAAGTTATGTGGCAGTAATGATGAGTTCATGTGGCGAGGTGGGGTTTCGTGCCCGCACAATGTCGTTTCTTGTGACGCAGTGGGGTTTTAGGATCAAGTGATGTGTTCCTGCGCAATGGAAGCTATGGTGGAAGTCAAACCCTAGCATTTTTTGTTGACAACGACCCTTTTCTTTTCTAAATTGCGGGTGATGATTTTTCTAGCGATGGCTCGTTCAGTATGGATACTCTTACGGCTCTATGGCGGTAGTGGTGACTTATTGAATGGTGTGGTAGTTTTTCAAAGACGTGAATGGTGAGGCAGCGGTTTTTGTGGCTTGGTCTCTTTGAGGCACGGTGGTAAAAAGTTGTATGTGCATGGACTAGGGGAAGTTGCTTCCCCTACCCAGCCTTTTCATTAGCTTGATCATTTAGTGTTGGTCTTGGGATAGTTGACCTCTATGAAGGGACTTTTCATTGCTTTTTAGTTGACTTTTATGGCCTCTTTCTACTTTTTCTTTTGCTTTTCTTCTTTTTTGGGCAGTTATTGTAATGGTGTCTTTAGGCACAATTAGGTTTCTCCTTTTAATGGGTGTTATGTTTTTTTGGTGTTGTCTTACTTTTTTAGTGCATAGATACGTATAAACATATAAATTATTAAGGCAATGTGGTTTAGTTACTACATTTTAATGTAAGGCTTAGGCTTGGGCAAATGTCATTTTATTATCAATATAATGAAACTGCACATAATGAAAGTTATTTTCAAACACGATATTTAACACAAATAGACAATTTTAACATTTTCCTCACTTTAAACCAGAAATAAAACAATAAAATGAGACACCCAAATGACAATCATTTTAGTGGAACGTACTCTTAAAGCTCTAAACACTAGTTGCTTTTGACATTGGGTGATGGGTATTTAGTGATGGCACAACAATTTATTTCTTTATTTGTCCAATGTAATGATGAAGTAATTGTATATTGAAAATATGCACATCTGAACCAAAGATATTGCTATGTATTTTTAGCACACGTCATTCGTGTTATTGGGAGGTTTAGAAGCTATTGTTCAAAAGGAATGAAGTTGATAGGATAATCTGCAAGGTAAAAGTTATGTGATCATCCCCTTAGGCCATTTTTTTATATTAGAGGATTGGATAAATTAGAAATTACTCTTGCTCAACACAGAGAAAGTATTGAAATAAAACAATTACAAATTGCATATGGAAATGCCTAATGATGAAGCAAAGGTATAATTATGTCTCTGATGTGCTACTTATGTGATATATTTGCTTAACAAGATTTTGTTGTGTTAGATTTGCTTAACACGATTTTGTTGGGCTGTCCTTTCATTGTTAGGTTTCAAAGGTTGGGTGAACATCAGGCTTCAATAGATAATTGATTGGGCAATTCCCTCTAGATTATTTATTTTGCTTCTTTGTAGNTATATATATAATTTTTAGCTACTCTATGGTGGGGAATATGTAAAAACAATTTTTATAATATGGTATTGATTTTTAAGAATTTACATTATTCACGGCTCCAAAAAAATTCATTAAAGAAAACCATTATTCAAGTGAAATTATGAACATAAATACCATTTTCCAAAAATATATAAAAATGTTGGTGGATTTTGAATAAATTTTTGTTGGAGACAGGGAAAATTTTAAGAACCCCCCTAAATTTATATGTATATAATAAATGGGTGAATCCCTGTGATACATGAGAAAGTGTGAAGGATATTTTATCAATAATATAATATGTATATATAATTTTTTTGTAAAATCTTTCATGGAAGTATAAAACCTTGTAAAATATGTGCGAATCTTTCATGGAATTATAAAATCTTGTAAAATATTGGTGAATCTTTTACAAAATTATAAAATCTTGTGAAATAATGACGATTTTTTCACAAAATTATAAAACCTTGTATAATATTTAGTGAAACTTTCACATAATTAAAAATCTTGTAAGTTTTGGCGAATTTCTCATTGAAAGATAAAAACTTAAGTCATGACAAAATTTGACTTAATAAAATTACCTAGATGATGTTGTATTTACTTTAGATTTGTCATGTACTCTTGCACTAGAACACCTTGTAAAGAAAGTCCAATTTCCAAGCTAAATTGTCAACTTTATTCATCACAACTACTTGTATACTACTAAGTTCAAACCTCCTTAGAGATAAAATGGAGAGATGATTCCATAAATATTTGCAATTTACAGTAGAACATTTAATCAAAGTTTGAAACTCATTTATCATACTACACTCAATGTACAGTCAATTTTCTCAAATATGTTGGGCCCAATCATCCCCCTCAATCTAAAAATATAGCTCTAATAAAAATAGTTTTTTGAAGCACTACTCGAAATACAAGGCTTGATCAATGCTCTCGAAAAACTTCAATGGATGGTTGCACAACATCCACATTGACATTAATATCTTTCTAGCAAGGATGTCCCCATTTTCTAGCACGACCTATAATCATGGTGAATAAGTTGTATAAGAGAAAGATAATAAGGTACCTCTTACAAAACATTAAAACAAAAAATAACACCTTTTTTTTAGTTTACAAAATTTCCATAAAATACAAATGCTCATCTTTATGTATGATTCATAATAGGGAAAATTTTAGAAACATGTGCCTCAACATATTCTTTCAAGCTTTATTTATAAATATGGCCAGAATCCTAGAGGCTACATGTAATGATCTTTTAGTCGTGAAATTAACAATAAAATTTCAATAGATGAGAGAGAGAGGTTGCAAATTTCTCTCAACCCTCTAACCACCCATCCTAAGTTTAGAACAATCTTGTTGAATACAATCTGTCATCCAACTAAGATCGAACATCCTCCTAAAAGCACACAATAAAGCTACTCAAGTAGAGATAAACTCTACATCATAATGACAATTACAATAACAAACCACAGTCCACTAGTCTAATTATAAATATCACACAATGAACACAAGTAGGGGTTAATAATTCCAACACTCCCCCCTTAATGAGTGAAATAAGTCAGCTAGCTCTAATTGCTCAAAGTAAAGAAGAGAGTTCTATTATAAGCAAGAGAATGAATAGTGCTCAAAAGTTGTGAAGAAGAAGTCAAAAGAACAGAAGAAAGAAGTCAGTGGCTTAGTCCTCTATGCTTATATGGAGGTTCAAGGCTCATAACAAGGAACCGGAGCAAGCCACTTATCTTGAAGCTGGGTATTGTGATGTCTAAAAGCAAAGGCAGTCTTAGTCTTGAAGACAAAATAGAGATGACTTTACATGCTGAAGATGTGAGAGATAACTCTCCAATTTTTCTACTATGATTCCTACTACTGCAAGTTCAAAATATAGCCTAGTATAGAGTTTGATGAGAAGCAACATGTGAGAACAACATGCAGTGACACACTTTTGAGTTGAACCTTATGTACTACGGTACCTGTGTGTAATGGAGATGTTGGGCTATAAAATAAAAGGATTTGATAAGTTGAAGATAGTTTTGTAAAACAAATTGGAAGGCTGAAGAATGTCTTGAGGATGATAAAAGTGTGAAATGATTCGATGAATTGAGATTTGTTGATCCTTGAATATGATTTCCAGTAATCAAATGCTACAATACATTTTTGTTTAAACATCATTCGCAGTGACCTTGGTATAACTTATCAATAATTTATCTAGTGCTTATGATTGCAGTTTGAGGATTGTCCATTTTGTATACTACATCCACTTTCCTTTTAGTAGGAATAGATGATTGAAGGGTTAGAGCATTTTAAAATTTGATATGGTAGTTTTCAAAGACTTGGGGACAATAGGCAGGGCAACAATGCACTTCCATACATGTATAGGACCCAGTGTATGAGCTAGCTAAGATTCACACCATTGAGTTGGATAGGAGAAATGAATTGAAGAGTATTTATGATAGTCATATAGCATCTCTAACTTGGGTTTTGAGTGATTCTTTTTACAACCTCATAATGAATGTTTCTAAACAGCAGACCATGAGGAAATTGGAGCAACAATCTTAACATTATTTGATGAAGTTTGAAGTTTTGATTTTATGTTGAGAGAATAGGTCACATGACAGGAATATGGAAACCCAGACATAGCCCGCTATGGCATGAGGATGAACAGAAACCAAGGTACCTACATGATAAAGGAAAGATAACAAATGTGAAAGTGATTTCGGCATCATTTTTTGAAGATATTTTATAGTACTACTTGAACAATAGTTGTGGCAACAAAAGGGTCATTTTTAGACCCAGAGAAGGTAATTTTTGAAGTGATCATTTGACCTTGGCAGTAAAAAGTTGTGCTCTAAACCAATCAACTAATGAACAGGAAGTGTGCATATACAACAGTGTATTGATTCATGCATGGTGACCTCTGTGGATCATGGAGGACTTGGATATCAGCTTAAATGAGTCTTTCTTGACTTTTAACAGAATTCCATGACGACCTTGTATTCTCGGAACTGTATCTCTGTCTATGGCAGCCTTGAAGCAGTAAAGTAGTGCAATTACTTTCAATTGTTGGAAGATTTGGCATTACTTTGATTTCTAAATGAAATTGATCTTATATCTGTATATTCCAAGTATGCTTATGTTTCAAATAGAGAACGAAGCTATGGCATGTCACATCCTGTCTCAAAAGACAACAGATCCAGTATTTATATTGGATTAAAATCTGAAGAAAATCTAATAAAAGATGAAATCTGGAAATATCTTAGAATGCTTGAAGAAGACTAGAATGAAGAAGTAAAATGCCCACATTGGTAAAGAAAATGCATGCAGCTGGAAAAGGAAAATGCCTGCAGCTAGAAAACGAAAATGTCTGCATATGCCTGCACAGGATTGGTGACAAACATGCTTGCGCAACAAAAAAGCACATATTCCCACAGGCATTAGGAATTGCTCGCTAGACAAGTAAAAAATGCTCGTATGCCTTAGGAAATGCCCTTCAAGCAAGTTAAAATTCCTGTAGGCTCACTTAAAAATGCTTGCAAGCATACTTAAATGCCCGCAAATCAGTCAAAATGCTCGCAAAATGTTGAAGATAAGTTTTTGGACAGATAGAGAACAAAGTTTGAGGGTGTTTAAATGCAGACTCATAAAGAAAATGAGAAAATCCATGATGATGCTTGGAAGCAAATGTGCAATGAAGTCATGAAGCCATGAAAACTTAAAACATTGAAGAGTAAACACAAAGAAAAAGAAACACACTCTGCATATACTAGTTTATATAGCAATTTAAGGGGGTATCTCTGAAGATAAACTTGGCACATCCAAGATGGCTTTGAAAAGGATTTGTAACAGACTTTGTAATCAGCCTGGGGAGTTTTAGCAAATCGGGACAATTTGTAGAAGATATTGAGAAGCAGTGGCTAAGGACTAAACTAACAAAGAGAAGCAGTGGTTAAGTTTTGAGCAATAAAATCATGAAAAAGGTCTATGGCTTCCCAGTTCTGCTTCCTTGGGAAAACTATAAAGGGTATTGGTGTGAACAGGATTGGCATAATTAAAAAGAATTTCCCCTCAATCATCAATATCTTTTTAGAATTATATAAACATGAATCCAACAGTTGTCTAAGAGATCAACATGTAGATCACAATTTTGTTTTCTAAACATTTAATGACAAAACTGATTTTGTTGTAAATGTGTAAAGAGTCACTTCTCAAGAGGAAATGCCTCTGTACAAGGTTGATGATGAAAGAGATATTGTGGATAGCATGGAAAGGATGTTAGTTTTACCTCGTTTATGGATGGGATGACCGATTTAAGATAACAAAATTTTCAAATCTAATTTGAAGGTTGTAAAGGATATCACCGCATAGACTACCAATCCCAACAAATGTTGATGTAACACACTCAGAGTTGAGGTACGACTGATGTTTGAAGGTTATTCATTCTCAAGACCAGCAAGTTGCTTGATGTTCATCTAAAATGAGTCTAGGCGAGCAGAAAAAGGCTTCAGTTTGCAACTTCGACTCAATTCCATTTGATCATGCCTCTAGAGAATTGAATGTTGAGGCAGATAGACTTTCAAAAAGAAGGCACAAGGTTCCAGAAGGAAGGGTTTTGTTCGAAGAGTTTCGAGAAGGAGAGGCCCCAGCTTATGAGGACACTTACTATCGATACAGAGTTAATTGCACCCCACAGAAGAAGATGAATTTTTTATATTTACTTTGACTTAGGGTTTTAGCTAGTATCCTCGATTTTTTGTATCCCTGGTTAATGTAACTGATTATGAATTAAATTCTGAGTTGATTTTTTAAACTGTCAAACTATGAGATATTATTCCAGTGGTTCTGAAATCAAAGAAGCAGTTATAGGAGTTAATAATAAACAAACCACGAGCTTGAGGCTTTTATGATAGCTCAAACCAAAATAATAATATTGCAGAGTGTGTTTTATATTTTGATATTTATTTTATTACAATGAAGGTAGTCGTAGGTAAGGGTTAAAAAAATTATACTGAGCTAATGGATATCAGTTTGATTGAAGCAGCAATGGAAAAATATGTAAAGAGATTTAGTTATATCAATATTCGATGTTGGTGATCAATTGGATGAAGAGGACCAGGCAATTGATTGATGTTCATCTAAATTTTCTAGGGGAAATAAAAAAGGATTCAGTTTGCAACTTTGACTCAATTCCATTTGACCGTGCCTCTAGATTTAAATATTTTTCTCTTTTTTTCACATGGGCTAGACTAAGGGAATCAAGATTCAGGGTCTATGGTTGATTTTCCCATATATTACATTTTGACCCTAGGTCTGTTAGAATGAGTGTTGGTTGATCGCTTTCACTAGTTTAGCACGTGCTAAAATCCTGTACTAAACATGTCTAACAAAACTTTCTTGTATAAACTTCTACGTCATAACGATATGATAAGGATTATGAAAGTTCCTACCTCTACAAAGTTCCTACAATAACCTCCATCAACAAAGAGAAAAATATCCAACAAATATAAGATGGTCAACAAAAATGAATTGTTCAGAAGTCGACGGGGATTTGAAGTTCAAATGCAAGTGAGACATCTGTGTTTCATTACGTGACAAAATGGTAGGATAACCATGAATCCGAATGCCTAGAATATCTTAAATCAATCAGCAATCAAATACATATGAGATTAATTCACATTAATCAACTTTAGAAGATCCTTTGAATTTACAAGGATCAAAGCCAGTATGTGAGTCATGCATTTTGCTAAAAGTGTAGTATTTCATGCTCTAAGAAAAGAACAGGGTGAAATTGTTGAATTTTAAGCATTAACATGAATACTTTTAAAAATTTGCAGACTAACATAAACAAATGACAAGTGCAGTATAGAACATCAACACATCAATACATTGAACACGGGATTTTTCACTGGGGAAACCTTTAAAGGATAAAAACCCCAAAAGCATCAGTAATTCATCTCATAAATGAGATGACCAAGTTCTTCAAAAATTCCACAAACCCTAACTGGGTTTTTACCACAGATCCACAATTATACAAGATGATTCTTTTACAAAAATTCCCAATTATGGCTTTTAGCAAATTAGTGCTTGCTACCCTAGTTTGTCTTTTGTTGCCCAGATTTGTACTTGACTTCCCAGATCTACCAAAAATTTTTACTGCTGCTCGAATACTTTATTTGGTTGCCTGGATCTTTCTTTAATATGCTTGGATTCTGTTTAGTCTTCCCGAGTCATGTCAATTGCCCGGATGCATGTTTGACTAACCCAGATTTGCTGCTTGGACTGCTCGTGAATTTCTCTTCCCTGCATGTGACTTTCCCTGTCCTACTCGAGATCTGTCTGGCTTCTCGAGCTGCCTACTGCCCAAACCATGGCTCTGTCTGCCTGCCTGAAAGGGCCTGTTGGTCTGTCCAGATGTAGGTGTCCTGTCCAGAGGTCTTTTAGGCCTGTCTGATTCTACCAGAAACCTTTCAGGCTGGGATGTTGCTGCCCTCACGGTCTTAACTTTTGTTTCCTGGAGGGTTGGTTAGAGGATTATCGAGGTTTTTGTGCAAGATCAGAGGCACCAACAACCTTCCCGAGGGTTTTTTAGGGCATGTTGGGTGCGTGGAAACCCATAGCAAGCTACCCCGAGCCTTGCTAGGATTTCCAGTGGGTAGCCATGAGCAGAAAAGGGATGATCAAGCCTTGCTAGGGACTATCCGAGTGACCGATATAGAGACCAAGCCCTATAGTGNAGCTGTCGAGAGAGAGAGAGAGAGAGAGAGAGAGAGAGAGAGAGAGAGAGAGAGAGAGAGAGATGTCAAGAGGGTTTGCTGCATGCCTGAGATAAATTGCAACTGCCTGTGAGTTTTGTTGAGTGGGTCATGAGGAGGAGAGAAGGTAGGGTAAAACCCTAAGTATTGCAAGACTGATAAAAATCCTACTTTAGGGTTGATAGCAAGATAAGTGTGGGTGCCCTAGATAGACTCACCCATGTTAGGGCATAACCACAAGATAATCTTCCTTCTTCCTTTGCACCAACAAATTCTTCTTCTCGGAGCAGTTGTACCTATGAGAGAAAGTGTGTGTAATAATGAAATGGATTGATCTTCTTTATATCCTTCGAGTCACCTGTAAGTGGACCAAAATTAGAAAGAAAAAAAGATTATTATTTTATTCTTTTCTCATTTTGACTTTTGCCTTCATCCTTCCCGTGCTCCAAAGGTCCTCATGTATTTTTTACTTTTACATGTGGTCCAAAAGTCCTTATGTATTTTTTACTTTTACCTATGGTCCAAACATCCTTATGTATTTTTTACTTTTACCTTTACCCTCTTGTAGTCCAAAATTAGAGGAAATTTCAACTCAAAATGGGCCTCCTAAGAAAAATAATAAAATAATATTTATTAACTTTGGAGGAAGAAAAGAAAAAAACTATTTTTTTGTTCATATTTTCGACATATCTCCCTGTGTTTTTACTCAAATTTCGATCAGGAGAGCTCCCTAGATGCGACATTTAACGAGTACCCACTCGACATACTTTTGACGAACCTCACTACACCAAAAAAAAAGAAATACCTGAAAAAAACGTATTTTTCACATATTTATCACATTTTTTCAGGTATCTCTTGTTTTTGGGGTAGCGGGGTCCATCAAAAGTATGTTGAGTGGGTACTCGTTGGATGTCATCATCACATCTTTTCAATTATTTCTTTTTTTGGGGGTAGCAGGGTCCGTCAACATTATTCCGAGTGGGTACTCGTTGGATGCATAATTTAATTTCGCATCCGGGGAGCTCTCCCGATCAAAATTTGAGTAAACATATAAGGAGATATGTCGAAAATACGAACAAAAAAATAGTTTTTTTTATGATACCTATCCCCAAATTTATATTAAAAAATTGTTTAAGACCTATACCGTATTTCAAATTTAAAGCAATTTCATTGGCTAACACATGATGACATGGAATTTGAATTATGGTTAAAAGGCCCATTTTGAGTTGAAATTTCCTCTAATAAAGTGATCATAGGGTCCTTTAAACCCACTCAAAGTACAGGATCATAAATAGAGAGAATTATTAATGCTTTTATCTCACACTCTGTATGACACCAAGATTGGGTACTAAGGTGTCTTAACCAAGAGTAACTAAGACTTGGAGAATATCGCAAATCCCATTGATCGAGGGTCAGAGTGTCACACATGCCTAGACCCGGTCTAGGGCTCATAGTGTCTTACTGGTAACAAACTAGGTGCCTCAACCATAGGCTGCATAATTTGACACTATGTCAAATACTTGGTAACAGACCAAGCACCTCCATTCTCCCAGAGAATGGCCCTCAGTCTTGAGCTGAGTCCCTAGTCCTAGACTAGGTAAAATCCTGGTAACTGACCAGGTGCCTCCATTTTAAAGAATGGCTACTCAGATCTAAGTTGATTCTACCAGTGCTAGACTGGTTCCACATCTTGGTCTCAGACCAAATGTCATCATTCAACAGAATGGCCACTCAACTCAAGGTTAAGTCCCCCCAGTGCTGGATTGGGTCCACATCCTGATCTCGGATCAGATGTCACCATTCAGAAGAATGGTCACTCAACTCAAGGTTAAGACCCCCCAGTGTTGTATTGGGTCCATATCGTGGTCCTAGACCAGATATCATCATTCAACAAAATGATCACTCAACTCTAGGTTGATTCCACACCATGGTCCTAGACTATGTGTCTCCATTCTTCTAAGAGAATGGCTCTCGATGCTTCTTAGAAAAATCAATAGAAATAAGACCATGATGGGGTTTTAAGGAAAAGATGGTGTATTTATAAAATTGAGGAATCTGAAGACTTCCCTCATAAGCAGAAATGAACTATTGTTGACTTGGTAGAATTATGGTGCCAATGCAGTCTGGAAATACTTGAACTGTCCCAACTCGAACAATAGGTAGGTAAACGGTTTCAAGTTCATACCATGCATAGTGATTATGAGACCAGTTCTTTTGGATCCGTTTCTCGATTCCTGAATGTAGTATGTGACTAATTTCATGCTAAGATTCCAAAATAAATGTCATCATGTATAAAATCTATGTCTGACAATATCTGCTTGAATCATTGAAGTGCCTGTTCAAATTGATAGGAACTTGATATAGCAGATAAAATCTAGGTTTGACAAGATCTGATTGAATCATTGAATTGTCGGTTCAAATTGATATGAACTTGATCCAGTGTTTGTGCTACTAAAATCCCATTATAATATCTATACAAATGGATAATCATTTACAGATATTCCTCCACTAAGTGTATCATAAAAGATAAATGAATAAATAGTTCAATATGTTCTGCCAATATACTAAACAAAATCCTGATATTTATATTTTCAAAGAACATTAAATCTCTTCAAAGTCTAGTAGATTACCTTGAGAACTCCATTCTGTACAGTGAGTTTTCTTGCTATAGATATAGCCCCTCCAGCTAAGAATCTAGAATGTTGGAATGTACCCCTCAATTTATGTATACACAGCAACAAATTGACCATGTTAAAAAATATCCTGCAGGAAAACCTAGATCCTTCTAGGTCCGCTTCAAAAGCATAGACTACATTTGTAACCGGCATTAAAACATCTAAAGAGGACCCTATGTTGGAAATTAAAATGCCATTACATAATTGTTGATTAATCCATATGATGATGAAATACCTTTCCAACATATAGCTTCCTTGACGTGCTCATCACAAATATCCATAGTGATTCTCCATTCCCTTCGATAGTGTCAATTAACTGCCTAATTTGCTTGTATATAATTTTATTGTTTTGAGGAATAACCTCATAATACTCCCTCTCTTTCTGCAGTACAAGTGAGAATCAATTAGTTTCAAAATTAGAAAATAAAAAATAAGCTACAATGGTTTGTAATGTCCACATTTAAAGTTGAACTACATTGTTTGACTCAGAACTCATCTCCTCCCATTGAATTTGAGAAACAAATGGTAGTAATATCATAACTTGGAATTCCTAATATGGTAAGGCATTAAAGCAAGAAAATATAATTTATAGTTTGATGTCTCCTTATAATTTCATGTCCAAACTGGTAGGTATAAGAAGGCATGATTGATGGATGGATGGGTATTCGGTTCTACAAAAATAAATAAATGAATTGCTCCATAGGAAACTAAGATATAAATCTAAATTTTTACAAGCCAACAATTAGGATTTTGTATGCCATGCAAGGGACTAAACCAAATAAGCACGATCCAACCTTAAGGCCATGGACAGCCAGAGAACTAATGCAAGACTACTATTCTTCGACATCCAACCCTTATGTGTGTAAGAGATATTCTAGTCTTGTATTGCAACATAAATTTAAATAAGGAAGACCGTAATTAACATCATCCTCTTACCTAGATCAATTCAATTGCAAAATTTCAATGGCATCTACAAAAATATTTTCCAGGTTGTGGATTATTTTATTGACATAGCAGAATCCATATGGCCAATTGCCTAAACAAAAGGTGGGTGTGGTTTTGAAGAATCCATATGGCCAATTGTCTAAACAAAAGGTGGGTGTGGTTTTGAAATTTTTTTAAGAATGTCAAAAAAGAAAAAATATAATGCACCAGAGTATGCATCTATATGCAGTCTGTAACAGGATTTATTGTCCTGATATAAGAACTCAACATAATGTTTCAGCAAGGTTCAGGGACATAGCAGAGGGGACAAGTTTTGGGGATGGCTGAAGAGAGCCCCAAATTCAGGGGACTACAAGGGATGGGATACAGGAGAATCCCTCGACAAAATATATCATATAATTAGTGATAATGGAATATCCAATTACATAATTTGCAATTCAAGTATATAAACTACCGGTTTTTCCATTGCTAAATCAAAAATAGAAATGCAATGATACATCCATAAATCATAATCTCACATTATACAAATGCATAATGTACAAATATAAAATACAAAGACCAAAGCCACTAGACGAGCCTAAAGATAATGTGCTCAGTCTTCTGTTTCCATGCATATCAACAACCCGTTGGCATCATTTTTGCCAACACCACCCTAATTATCATTAAATATGTGCAGCGCCTCTAAATTATATGAGAGATTAAAGAGAAAATGACTATTTTTCCATTGGAGGAAGCAGGTCATGTGGAGCATGCCTAGGCACCCCCATAGAAGGAGGAATCCCAGTATGCCCAAACAGAATAGGACCTCCATGAGACGGATCCCTGCCACTGGGAGACATCACGGGGACATCCCTATGGATCTCCTGTTGATTAGGTATAACACAAGGGATCTCCCTATACCCAAGTCTAACCCACAGGAGACATCCCCACCCCTAGGGACAGTTCCTCTTTCATCCTTGACATAATCACCAGGCTAAAATTTACTGAGCCAGCTACTGTCCTACACTAGTCATGATCACAACAACAAAAAACGATAAAAACTTACCATGCCAAGATATTTTATGAGCTCATTTTTATTGTTGACCTGGGACACGCTCGAAGATTTAAGTCTCTGCCACCTCCGATGCCCAACCTGCATTGATAGTTTAAATTGATTCAGTTTCAATGGTCATTAAACATGCCAAAATAAAATAAATAGATTTAGTGAGAAATGAGATGATTGAATTGTGTCTAATGTGATGGAGGTCCTACTATCCTCAAGTCGACTTGATTTGTGTAAAACCAACAGGATAATTAAATCTCATAAAATGAGTAACAATATTTTTTTCTCAACTGCATTTAACAGAGAATGACATATAAAGCTTAGGTGGATGAAATATTGAAAAAAAAATAAGAACATCTCCATAGGAAGAGAAAAATGGTTTTCCTTCTTCATGACAGTGATAAATATGAAAACATTTACAGGACTAGGTAATAGCCCCACTAAAGTTAGGATTGATAAAATATAGAAACGGAAAAAACATCTCTGTATATGAAGAAATAAATTGTTTCCCTTTCTCATGACACTGCAAGAAATCTCAAAACATTTACACAATATTAGTCCCACTAAGGCAATATCAAATAGGAAAGTATCTGGCAATGAACACATTATCATATGTATGACGAAGGCAATGTTTAATACAGAACTCACCAATGAAAAAATGGTTGAACTGTATCACGTTTAGACCATTCTTTATAATACACATGCATATTATGTCCATAACGATGTCGTGGGTTGATTTGCATTTATCAAACAACAAATTAATTGAAATTACACAAGTATGAGTGTTTATCACAACATCATCCAAAAATTTACATCACAAAAATGTACAGTTGTATACATTTACCAGCCTAGATCCAAATCCTAGGCTCTATCAAGTGTCGAGAAGGATCAAATCTCTCGAGGTGCAAACCTCTTCTTAGTTATTGCATTCAGGGAGGTATCATCCTTGGTGTGTCATATATATAGCCATTGATTTGATTCAAACCAAAAGACACATCTTTTTATTTCAGGTCTACATATAATATTTTTATTATTAATATTTAATATTATTTATTGTCGACATACAATATTTATTATTATTTTATTTTGTTAGGAACGAACATTACTACATCTCCCCCATACATGGTATTAAAACCATGTTGAAGGCCCTCCTAAAACCATGGGTTGTTTAGGAGGCCTTGCACATGGTCTTAAAACCATTTGCAAGGCCCTCCTAAATCATGTACAGTAAAACCATGGGTTGTTTAGGAGGCCTTGCACATGGTTTAAAAACTATTTGCAAGGCCCTCCTAAACCATTTACAATAAAACCATGGGTTGTTTAGGAGGCCTTGCACATGGTTTTAAAACCATGTGCAAGGTAACATTTTTTTGTGGATAATTTATTTTTTATTTTTTATTATTTTGTTAGTTAGGAACATTACAAGATTCCCCCCATATTGTTTTTTTTTTACACACTTTTTTAATTTGCGCATAATTAATTTTTTATTTATTTATTGTTTTGTTAGGTAGGAACATTACAACATCTCCCCCATATTAAGATGTTTTTATGGCCGACATTTATTTTGGCGAATAATTAAAAGTTTTATTTTTTATTGTTTTGTTAGTAACATTACATAACGTTACCCTCAGAAAACCCTATTCCGGCCAATGGAACCCCTCACGCAGATCCTATGAAATCGGATGAGGAACATATCTCTTTAGGCTCTGAATCCGGAGCTGACTCAGATGAAGGGGCAACAGAAACCGGCAGCTCTGTTGGAACCCCTGAGAAGGCCCCTAGAGGAAGGAAGCCAGAGAGGAAAAAAAGGGAGGAAAAATCATACAGGGACGTTACAGCAAACCATTCTAGATATGATGGAAACTAGATCCTCAAAAAAAGGCAAGGCTTCGAAAGGAGCCACCCCCCCCCCTCTGGGTCTTAATGCAGTACGTCTCCTAGAATTGCAAAGGGCTGGGAAGTAAGGCTAAAGAAGAAGCAGTCAAAGATCTAGTCAGAATGACTTCCCCAGATGTACTTCTGATTTAGGAGATGAAAATGGAAGAGCCTGAAACCATCCAGGCTAGCAAAAATTTCTGGAAAAAAGGAGAAGGAAAAGTCGTAAGCGCCAGGGGAGCCTCAGGAGGTCTAGCCACCTTCTCGAACTCCTCATCACTAGATCTGCTAGAAGATTATAGTACCACTCATTGGTTATTCACGAAGCTGCTGCATCGAGATTCGGGGCTTCAGGTTAGTCTGGTTAACATTTATGCCCCGGTGCTCCTTTTGGAAAAAAAAGACTGTTGGGATTCTCTAAACTCTTTTCTTTCCACTCACCTTCATGAGAATCTTGTCCTCACTGGAGATCTGAGTGCCACTCTTGCCCTCTCGGAAAAAAAAGGAGGCTCTCCTGTAAGAGACCCGGCTAAGGAATGGGTAGAAGACATAATGCTGGAATGGGACATGGAGGATATCAAACCCAGCAAAGGCAAATTTACCTAGACCAATAAAAGAGTGGGACCGGGGCACATTGCTGCTCGCTTGGATCGGTTCCTTGTTCACTCCTCTTTCTTGACCCTTGGCCTCTTCGCCTTCTCTGAGATTCTTCAAGCTTACACCTCGGACCATAATCCCATCTCCCTCTCCTTGACCCCTGGAGAAAATTTGGGCCCGATCCCCTTTCGTTTCAGCCCGCTATGGGTAGCTATGGATGGATTCTACAGCTTGTTTCGAAGTCCTGGAAGAAGACTGTCTCGGGGTCTCCTTTCTACATTTGGGAAGAAAAGCTAAGAAGGCTTAAAGCTAAACTCTAAAATTGGGCTAAAAACCTACCCTCCCCAAACCTTGAAAGGAAGAGAGCCCAAAGAGCTTTGGAAAACCACCAGTTACAAATGGAGTCTGTTCCGGTCACCCCGGATCTGCTGAACACCGAGATAGAGATGCAAAAGGCTCTTCACAAAGCTCTTAGAAGAGAAGAAGAATACTGGCGAGTAAAGGCTCCAAGCAGGGGATAAAAATACCTCTTTCTTCCATAAGCAAGCTGAATCTCGAAAGAAACACAACAACATCAGAGAGATCCATTTTCAGGGGAAAACCTTTAAAAAATTGGATGAGATTAAGCATGCAGCCCACTCGTTCTACAAAAATCTATTTACAGAAGAGATGGTGGCTCCTCCTAGACCGGATCACTATCCGCTTTCTGTGGTTCCCACGTTAATCAATGAGAATGACAATCGAAGGATGACTGCCCCCGTGACCTCTAAGGAGATTAGCAAATCGCTTCATGGAATGAACCCTGACAAAGCCCCCGGGCCTGACAGCTTCACGGCCAGATTCTACATAGCTTGCTGGGATATCATTCAAAAATATTTGGTCAAAATGGTGAGGAAATCCCAGAACTGCAGCAAAATAGGAGGGAGCACCAACTCCTCCTTTTTGGCGTTAATTCCTAAAGAGAAAGGTGCCCAAAGCTTCTCCAGATTTCGCCCAATCTCACTATGCAATATGGGGTACAAAATCATCACCAAAGTTATAGCAAACAGAATCAAAAAATCCCTCCCCAGGGTCATCCCAGAGAACCAGGGGAGCTTCATTCAGGGAAGACAAATTCAGGACAACATTATTCTTGTTCAAGAGGCAATTCATTCAAGCTTCCAAAGAAAGGAGAAAGGTATGATATTCAAACTGGATCTTGCTAATGCCTTTGATAGAGTTAGGTTGAATTTCCTCTTTGCTGTGATGCTCAAATTGGGGTTTCACCCCCAGTTGGTTCGCTAGGTTAGAGGCTGCATCTCGAAGCTGTGTATCGCTCCCCTGGTTAACAGGAGACCGGCTGACTTCTTCCAAACCACTAGGGGCCTCAGGCAGGGCTGTCCTCTATCCCCCCTGCTCTATGTCATTCAAGCGTTGATGCTAAGTTTCCAATTGGACAAGAGCCTTCAGCAGCGCTCTCTGATTGGTCTCGCAATCTCTCCTAGAGTAAAGAGAATTAACCATGCTCAATTTGCTGATGATACTCTCCTCCTGGGCGAGGCCAATCTTTCCACTGCAAGATCCTTCAAAAAAGAGCTGGATGCCTACACAAAAATTTCAGGCAGTGAAATCAGCCTGAGGAAAAGCAAAATTTATGGTTGGAACTGCCCTCCCATAGAAATGATTGACATTTCCAGGGCACTGGAAATGGAAGGAACCTCCATGTGGGATTCCATTAAATATCTAGGAATCCCGCTAGTCAAAGCTACTCCCAGAAGAAGCCTTTGGATGCCACTGTTGGACAAGATAAAGGCCAAGATTATGGCTTGGGGAGCAACCTGGCTAAATAAAGCAGGAAAAACGATTCTTATCAACTCTGTTCTTACCTCCCTTCATGTCTACCAGACTTCGATCCTTCTAGCCCCGAAAGGAATTGTGAAAGACATTGATAGCCTGTACACCCCGTTTTGACATTTCTACCTGAACTACTATTATATGTTGTATTTGTTTGATTGTGAGACCTCGTCGGTTTGACGACACTGTGGACATATGGTTCTATTATTTTGCCGATATATGTGTGTGTGTGTGTGATGATAGTATTATGGTCAGTAGTCATGTTTAGATATGTATCATGTGTTAATTATGTCAAATATATGGAAATTACTAAATGATGGGTACGTGGATACCGTTACAGATATATGTTGAAATAATGAATGTTATTCCAGGTGCATGGCGAATGAATGAGTTTATTATTGTCATGTTATGATGAGATATATGTGTACATATCGAGGATTATGCATGATATCCTATATTGTATGTCGAGGGCTAACTTACAGGTTGAAACGGCTAAGTGATAGTTGGATCCTACGAGGTGGGAGGGCCTCGGGGACATGGACTTCGAAAGATAAAATGGTATGCGAGTGATGCATTATTTACTTTCGTATGGTTATTATGCTGTTTATTATGATTTATGTTATGACATGGGTGGGGTAGAGTTCCAGGAAACTCAACCGCCCAGATCGGCTATACGATGACAGACCGAGTACAAGTGCAACGTTGTTGTTATGTCGAGTAGACATAGTCCCTTGTTCCATTAGGGGGGTGGAGGCTTTACCCACCGTTTATCCCCGAAACCCAGAGTCATGGGAGGGCTGTGCTACGGCGCGCTCCCCAAGGTGTGTGATGATGACTGGTGGTTGCCTGCTGGGGAAGCTTGGTCGATGTGGTCGACACTTCTGCTTATGGGTTCTAGCTGGAACCGGTCATGACTTGAAATTCCAGGGTAGTCCAACAGAGGATAGGGTAGGAAGTGGAAGTTAGTAATGATGTAGGTAGATAGATGTAGCATGAAGTAGGGGGTGAAAACAAGATCTAGCTGTAGTTGTGTAAAAGCCTTGGTTAGTATGTGTCGTAAATCAGTGATGTATGAATCGTCGTAACATGGGTTTCAGTAAGCTAATGGATCATACCTTGTAAACTATGCTAAAACATGTGTCGGTAAATAATAAGTTCCTTGATTATGATTGATGTATGTGAATTATTACTTTTAGTGTACTTACGTGAGGAATGTAAGCAGTAGCTACGCTTACATAACTCGCCTACATATTATGAATTACATGAAATATTGTTGAGTAATAATGTCAATTAGTGTCGCTTAATATTAATTACTGTCGTTTAGTAATTAACTATTGTTGATCAATGTTAATAATGTCGATTAAAGTTAATAATGATAATTAGGGTTAATAATGTTGATTAATGGTTAATTATTGTCCATTAATAATTAATTATGGTTGAATAATAAACAAAGCAATGGTTAACCTAGGTAGTGACTAATGCAATTGATTAGAATGCTTGATTGATGGTTAATGAGTTTAATTAGCCAGGACTAAGGGTTGAAATGTAAATACAAGGTTAAATAAGTGG